>NW_017547282.1:5008292-5098473 GCF_001854935.1 Bemisia tabaci
TCTAGGAGAGATCGGGTCCGTAATGATAGAGTGCGTCAGATAATGGAAGTCGAAAATGACATCGTGTTCGACGTCATGACCAAACAACTTGTTTGGTATGGTCATGTCAATAGGATGACGGAAGAGAGGCTGCCAAAAAAGATGCTTGATTGGGTTCCTCCTGGGAGGAGACGTAGGGGACGCCCAGTGCGAGGTTGGCGACAGGGGGTGTTAAATGAGATAAGAGATTGTCAACTCCCTGATGACCTGTGGGAAGACCGAGCTTTGTGGCGATTAGGCGTCGCACAGCGCCAAAGAGCGCTATAAAAGCGACTCATATATATATATATATATTAACATTTTAGGTTTGGTTCCTTATATTTTTTCTTGTTCTTCACATTTTGTGTTTTCTATTAGTTTTGGTTTTCCTTTTTGGTTGACTTTTGTGTTTTTGGGTTATATTTGTGTTTAATATTATTCAATATGAATGCTCAAGGACGTGGATCGAATCAGACATTTTTTAAAATGTCAATGCATTAGGTCAATTTTAAAGAGGTCCAAAGTTTCACATGTTTTTGACTGAAATCCCTCTGTTTTTTAAGCTTCTTGTACGAGGGAAAGCAATCTTAGGGCGGTTCTAGAGTAGTATCAGCTGGATCTTGGGTAGGTACCAACCTTACCCCTCCAGCGGGCCGTTTATTGACATTGATAGACAAAGCTACAGACGAAGAAAAAGGGTATGGAGGGATCCCATTGGTGAAGCGGGTGGTTGCACTTGCAATGGACAAACGAGGTATATAATAGACTAACTAACGGCAACCCGCGAGAGACTCTAAAGTTAGCCCATCAGTTTCTCTCCTAGTCTGTCAATTAATATCAAAAATTAGCTCGCAGAACTAGACATTGATCTGAGCATGGCTGCATGGTACTCCACCCAAAATGTAGGTGAAGCCAATAAACCTACCACTCTCCGTATGAGCACTAAAAGGTTTTTCCCCTTGAATCTGTTCCAAAAATTATTGCTCAAGTCGTGAATCTCCTTTATTACTCAATGTCGGCGGATAAAGTCTGAAAAATCTGTACCTCTAAGAGGACAAACTTGCTCAGTTTGAAAGACTCGCGTTGCAAACTACTCGATCAGACATTTATTAGTTATTAAATTAAATAGATCCAATTATTAAATTGCTTAAAAAGTTGTAAACAGCAAGCAAACTTCTCAAAAAGAACTCATCATCTGAAGGAGTTTTATCGGAAGATTTTCTGGTGGAAAATCATTATAACCCAAAATTGGTTGCTTATCTCTTATCCTGACTGCTTTGCATGCGTGCATCGCTAGGTATCAAAATGGGTTCAAATATCATTAAAAATTAATACGCGGTACTCAATAACTGAAGCTTCTCAGTAAATGGATGGTTGGCGAAGAGTTAGGCGGAAAGATCACCCAAAATTAAAACGAGTGTAAGTCAAGCCGCGCTGCTCTGCTTATGGCGACGACAACGTAAGTCATTGAAAATCCCGTGTATTTGTGATGTTTTTTCACAGCACTTCATACTTTTGGTCTCGGACCGGATGAGACCACTTAACTCCCATTGAGAACTCTGCGAGTATACGCTGTTTTTGTTTATAGAACGGCAGCATGACTCAATCGTTGACAATGCGCTCGCATCATTACGAGCGGCGCAACATGGCGACACTCGAGAGGGAAACATTGCTGGAGGAAGCGTAGTTCGGCGCAAAGATTTCGGCTCGATTCAGTCGATCAAAAGTACCGTGACGAAAGGGGCCTTGGCCTAATTGAGCACTACAATATTTCGATTATTATAAGAGGTGAAATTACAACTATGCAAATTAATCCAAATCAGTCAAAATATCTGTCCGATACCTTGATTCCCCTTCCCACACCTCGAAAATCGGATTAAGACGCGCTGCTCCGGTCTCGTGGGGCATTTTTACATAGCATGAATTTTATTGCATTTATTCGGGGATTTTGCATATTTTAGGGGTCGGACGGCTCCATGCGTTATATAATATTCGGGAGAGGAGTAGAAGTCATGACCTCTCTTATTCTTAAGTACAATTAAGGACTCTTTTGGTAAAAGGACGTAAACGCTTACACTATGGCCAAGTGCCGATTTTTTTACTCCAGCGTTAAAGTCTCCGGGACTTTTGTTAAACGATTAGAATTCGAAGGAAAATAAAAGGTTCCTGAAACTACACTTCTTGGGGTTTCTTTGGTAAATGACGTCCATAATAATTTCTAATATGGCTGCACTGTAAAATATAAAACACGTTGGACGTTTTTCTTAGACGTTATATCTTCCTTTTATCTTCCTTTACCTTTCCTCATATCTTCTTTTTTCTTTATTCTTTTTTCTTTTTTTCTTTATTCTTCTCCTTTTTTTCTACAGTCGGCCGGGCGGTCAGGGTTACTCTTTGCCCGGTTAGACTATTTTAGTTTATCCTTTTGTATTTTGTTTATATTGTAAAAATAAATAAATGAAAAATAAAAAAAATACATGTCATCGAAATCGCTCTACTGAATTGTGCTGGCCGTTTTTTCACCCTAATACAGGATTTTGATTACAAATAACATTCAAAGGATGTTTCCATTTTTTCACAGTGTAAGTGCCGATTGTTCTACTCTATAATGTTAAGTGTCTCTGCATCTATTGTCAAAAGATTTAAGTTTGAAGGAAATAAGTGCTCATAGATTACCTGAAACTGCACCCCCTTGGAATCTTGGTAAAAAGACGTATAAAGCTCACAATACAGCTGAGTGTCGATTGTTCTACCCCTGCGTTAAAGTCTCTGCGACCACTGTCAAACGATTCAAGTTCGAAGAACTAAGTTCGAACTAGTTCGAGGAACTATTATAAGGGTGTATCGATTACCTGATTTCAAAGAAAGCAACTTCAAAAAATTTGCTGACCTGAATGCACAATTTAAAATCGTCTAAACTCAGACAAAATGCAAAATTGATTGATTTTCGAATGCAAAAATTTGCTAAGCGTATTAATAAGCTAAGAGGTCATTTAAAATTGCATTCGTGATCAATAAGAGGCCAGGCTATCATCAATGACCCATTTTTAAGACCTTGTAATCTTCTAATTACGGCTTAGCGAGACCAAAAAATTCAACCTGTTACAGGGACAAGATAAAACTAATAAACATTAAAGATCAGAAATCGGACAAATGAGACATCAATTATTGATGAGACTCTTCAAACGAGCCTTCAGTGAGTGAATTACGACGTATCCACCTCTAAATGAAGGGCCTGTTCAGTTTATGTTCCGAAAACATAGATTCTACTCATTTTTCCTCATTCCTTTCCGAGGACGCTTTTTCGAAAAGTAACAAGAATTTCGGAGATACGTGAAGACCTGCATCGCATAAAAATTCTCACACTTGCTAATCTCTTGGAAGAGGAAATCTTATAAACTTCACGCCACGTTCTCCGGGTGGAAATGAATCAAGCTATTAAGCCTTATTGAGTCACTGTTTACAAAATCTATAACCAATGAAAATTCTTAGAAATCTTAATTTCCTTTCCCGCTTGACAGACACAAAAAAATATAATACTATTTTTGTTGAAGTTTGTGTGAAGTAAAACCCCCCGATTATCAATATGAATAATTTTGTTCATATTAAACTCCTATTGAATGGACAGGAGTCGTGAAACAAAATTAAAGTGGGGACATCGAGATCGGCGATTTCAAACAAAATACTCATAAGCACATACCACATATCTCGTTAATTCATAAAAACTTTGATTTAATTCGAACCAAGCTCAATAATATATTATTAGACTGCAACGGTTCTCTTTATTACAAATATCCATAGTTCCTCGACAAGTGTCCGAATTCCGACAAAGATGGCAGTGCTTTGCTTTATTCTCTCGTGATTTGTGTACGTCAACTTGTTTCGATCAGATAGATACAGACAAGACAAGTGCCGTGATAAGAAAGAACGCCGTACAAACATTCGAGGATCGCCACATTTCCTCCAGTAATATGTTCATTTTTGAGGAGAGTTGTGAATTTTTTCTCTTAAAATTTTCAGATGATTTAGACCTGGCACTGGACAAAATTCTGTGAAAATTTGAAGGGAAAAAACTCGCAGGTTTCCTTGAAAATCCGTCTTTTACCGCAGAAATTCTGGCAACGTATGAAGGCTCATACGGCGTTTTTCCTTAGCACGGCACTGTAGACAACTCGCATCATAATATTTTAAATGTGGGGGACCGTAGATTTCGATCAATACAGTCGTCTCAATTATACATACAAAGGAGTAGCTTTTATAGCGCTCTCTGGCGCTCTGCGGCGCCTAGTCGCCACAAAACTCGGTCCTCCCACAATTCATCAGTGAGTTGACACTCCCTCATCTCATTTATTAAAACCCCCTGTCGCCAACCTCTCACTGGGCGTCCCCTTCGTCTCCTCCCAGGAGGAACCCAATCGACCATCCTTTGGCAGCCTCTCTTCCGTCATCCTATTAAAATGACCATACCAGACAAGCTGTTTGGTCATGACGCCGCAATCATACGCACATAAACAATTTGTTTGTTTTTCGTAGGAAATTCAAAATTTACATTGTTAAATTCCTCAGTAGGTGGTCAAGGGTCCATCCTCACTTTTAATCGATCTTTACCTCGTCTTCCGGCCTCCCACCGCCACAAGGCCCACGTCCGAAAATGACGAAGCAGCAAATTAATCGTTTCAAAGCTGATTCAACTCTGTGGTTTCGGTCGCATCGTGAGGTGAGACTATTTGCATTTTATTTTAAGTTCCGGCCTTGGTTAATCGCCCTCTTACCCGGGTCCATCTCCGTTTAGCCGCTGTTTCACGTACTTCTTCTTGGATCTTCCTTGCAATGAAAGATGCTCTCATGAATAAAGATTTATGTGGGTTATCACTCAAGTCGCCGGTTTATTCGTCGATCATAGACACTTGCCGATTATTTTATGTCGCGGCGGAACCACAAGGACTCATTTGTATGTTGTTTTTTTTTGAGCTGTAGAGATCGAGTAATATCAGTGGTGGTGGCCTCGCTTCCAAGATTTAGTGTCACGAAAACTAACTCTGCGGTCAAAAATGAATCTTCGAGTATGAAAATGACCTACCTCGGGTTTTCTTTGAAAAAGAAAAAAAAAATGTAGAAAAATATTTTTTTAAGGCAGGCGCAGCGTATATTCTCCCTGAAAAGTTTTTTGACTTTAAATACAGTCCTTTTATGAGAGAATGTTCTGATACAGCCCAGACCAGACCAGCCAAACCAGGCTGATACTTCGTCACCTTTCGATTAAAGTATCACAAGCGCCATGTGAAGTTGAAAAATTTCCGCCGTCATTTTATTTCTTCACAGAGAAACTGTTTAATGTAGCTGTCCGAAAATACCACTGAATTGTCTTAGTGGTGCCGATATAATTCAGTGAAATTTTCAAACAGATGCAACCAACAATTTTTCTGTAAAGAAATAATATGGCGGCGGAAATTTTGAATTGTCGCATGGCGCTTGTGATACTTTGGCCGGAAAATGACGACTTACCCTTTTTAGCGATCTCCGTATTTATAGATGTAGATCTCAGTAGTACCTCTAGGGCATTCAGAGGATTGAACAGACTAGGTGATGGATCCAGCGAGGAGCGTTGCTGAGTAATTGGTGGATATTGGCGCGAAGAAAACACTCAGAAATTACCCGGGCAATTAACACCTGCTCGATAGATAGACAGAGGAACGCGAGATATGTAAAGCAGCAAGTTACTCTGACACTGAAATACCGATCTTAAAAACTCGGATGAAATATGGTGTGATTTGTGCAGTGGAAATTTTCAGTTTCCAGTGAAGCGCGCACTTGGGTGCGTAAAATATTTGAATATGAGGATGCCATTAAATAATTTTTATCGGCCGATCGGAGGATTTTGTAGGAGCTTACGATGCACCGGGTTTGGGACGTGGTTTCGGGTTTAAGCTGTGGCGTCGCTGTTCCTCTATGATGAAGTTCGGTGGCCCAGTGGCATTGGCCTCTTGGGGATTTCGATTCGCGGTCAAGAGCATTGTTACCAAATGGGCGCATGTGACTCCACTGAGTCACATGCGCCCATTTGGTAACAATGCGCGTGGAGTGCTTTGCGATACATCGATCGATCTGTCATTACACATACGGAAAAAGATCGATAAACATCACTGGAAAAAAAACACATTGTATCTAGAGTCCAGACTCTTAAAAACATCGACAAGAAAAAATACTCTCGATTCAATCAGATTTACGCTTAAATCAAGAACCAAGCCTCTTAATTTAAGCGGATTTCCTTTTGATTTAAGCAAAAATCTTATTTAATCAAGAGTATTTTTTCTTGTCAATGTTTTCAAGAGTCTAGACTAGATCCAATGTGTTTTTTTTCCAGTGAGGGCGCTCGCAACGAACACCTTGATAACCGATTCTTTACTACAGCTTTAAATGGGGAAATTTGATTTATCGATCATTTACGCCTCGCCACTGATGTGACTGTTCATGAGAGATAACCATCTTAATCAACTAAATGAAAAGTTAAAAGGTAGCCTGCTGTGACATACAGAGTGGCTCATGCAAAGTTCAAGACTCCAGACTTCAAGAGCTTATTCTATCAAAATCAGACTTTTTTCCAGTATAAAGTTGGTATGAAAGTGTCATTAGTCAGAGCCAGGGCTTTTTAAATTTTAAATGGAGCATCTTTTTTTTTTTTAAGTTGGTGACAGTTATGGACTTATATCGGGCGCTCTTTGGGAAACAAATCACAAATGAAACTACACTTCTTTGCATTTCTTTGGCGCAAGGGCATATGAAGCTCACAATACGGCCAAGTGTTGATTTTTCTACTTCAGCGTCGAAGTCTCCGCAACAATTGTCAAACGATTAAAGTTCGAAGGAAATAAAAGATCACCGATTATCTGTAACTTTGGGTGTCTTTGGTATCCTTATACCAAAGAAGACACCAAATCCTTACGGATTAAGCTCACAATACGGCCAGAAGCCGATTTTACCTTATAAAACACGCTACTGCAGTATGATGGTTCTCCACTCCAGGACATCTTCCAAATTGGTACTACTTAATGACGCACATTTTGGTATCGATGCACTTGACCGTGAACGGATCTAAATCTGGAAGAGGCCCATGCCACAGTAGACTGACGGTTTCCTAGGAAACGTTGTATATATTAGAAGTTTTGAAAAAATAATGTTCGCGGGAAGAAACACATTCAACCTCATGATGAAACGTCCAAACGTAAAGGCATTTATATTGTGCATATATAGATTGATGAATGGGCGAAACGTGTGTGTTGCCGCGTTGTAGAAATTGTAGCTGGAAATAAATATTTCTTCAAAAGAAATTTGGTAACCCTCAAATGATTATGTAGCGCCCTTGGCACATAACGCTTCTTTTAGGATGTCATATTTTTGAAAATTAGATTTTTCAGTCCATTGGAAACCTTTTCATAAAAACAGGACATGATTATTTTGATCTAATCTTACGGAAGGATTGAGACCCGAATCCAAAACGACTGGATACCGGAAACAATCAAGTACAATTGTCATCGGGAAACACATTATTCGCAAGATACAAAATCATCAGTGTGCTCCAGCTGAGTCTTCTTGGAGACTATATTTTTGGGGTTTTTTCCTTGTATAGTATGAATTTTTATGTTTTGAAAGACAAATACCCGTCACGTTCACCAAATCACCCATCGTCTCTATTTTATAAAGGAAGTCCTCAACTTAAAGTACTGCCGATAATTCCTCCTCGCAAATAATTCACCTCCTGACATTAACTGTAATGTTGTGTAAATTTACTAAACTTTAATGTTGAAAACTATGAGGTATACTGGTAAAACAGTAATTTCTACCCAGCACCAAGCAAAATTGGGAACCCAGAACTAAAGATTTAAAAAAAATCTCGAGGGCCAATGGGGCCAGTGTGGAGGAAGTTTGAAAATTGTCTCAAATAAATTTCAGCAAAACACGCTATAACTTTACCCTTATAAGTTGGATTTATTTATGCTAAAAGGAACTATGTCACACGGAAACCCTATGCACATATTTTTTTCTAGCATGAATACGCCCAGTTGATCATGGAAACGTTCTACACGTTCAACGTGTTCTGCATAAAACTTCAATCAGGAAACATTTCGTGATACAGTAATTTTTACCCTGTATAAAAATTCATTCATATCCGAGGAAACATTTCGTTCACAATAGAGCCATCGGACATTGATGCATCGAATTTCGCAAGCATGACGTTGCCACTAAATGGGTTTATTCCGTTGTTTTCCAGAGGAAAAAAACGTGACCACATTTCAGCGTTGCCAAATTTCTGCTCGCTATTTGTATTTCAACCAAGATATTGTCGCGCATTTTATGGCCTGGTTACACGCTCAAATTTCCGTCAAATTCCGATCAAAATGATGACCCAGATGGCGGTTGAGAGTTATCTAGATTGATGAGTAAAATTAATTAAAACAGCGTGTTGATTGAAATAAGCATGAAATAAGCACGGTTGTGTGGAAATCAGATGAATGATGAGCCCCACAGCTCCATCATCTACCATCAAATTTTTGTAGGCCGCAGAAATTTGATGGTAGATGGTGCGCACTAGTCATCATTTGATCGAAAATTGATGGAAATTTGAGCGTGTAACCAGCACATTAAACTGAAAATTCTCATATTTTCTTTCTGACCCCACGTAAAATCAGTAAAACTTTAGACGCATATTGCAGAGCTATATCAGTGTTAAAAAATGAATAATTAGTATCAATTTTGCAACATCGGAATTAAGTTACGTTCTTTCGTCCAATTCACGACGATTCCTCTTGCCAAAAGTTGCATGCGCCCACCGTCATCCTCCCGACTTGAGATGGGTCGTGATGGTCTCTCTTTTGTGGTGCGCAGAAGTATTTTACCGCACTGACAGGACAATACGGGGCCTTGGCGAAGTCAAGGGCTGGATTGGGTCCGGAGCCAGGAACG
Source organism: Bemisia tabaci (assembly GCF_001854935.1). Taxonomy (NCBI): domain Eukaryota; kingdom Metazoa; phylum Arthropoda; class Insecta; order Hemiptera; family Aleyrodidae; genus Bemisia; species Bemisia tabaci. The sequence continues at coordinate 5,017,272 of NW_017547282.1, forward strand.
GCCGCTCCAATCAAAAAGCGCATATCTCCATACGATCTGCAGTGAAGTTACGTCGTTTTGGCTCAGCACGGCAGAGCGCAGGCCTTGATCTTCGTCAGTAACTCAAAATAGAGACCACGAGTCCGGACTTGGAATGAGACTGTCAGACTAAATTCTAAAACCTCACATCTTCACACTCCTATGAACCCTGGCACTTGGTTATTCTTACGGTGTTCCGGAGTCATCTGAAATCAGGACTTACGAGGTTTTAATACAGATCGATTATAATGTGCCAGGTGCGACTGAAACTCTGCCGTGCTAAGACAGAACACCGTATGAACCTCCCGACGTTGCCAAGTTTCTTTCGATAAAAACTGAATTTAGTGGGAAAATTTGGAATTTTTCCCCCCAAAATTTTCAGACAATTTTGTACGCAATTGAATCTAAAATATTTGAAAATTTCAAGGAGAAATCTGCATGAGTATCGTCAAAAATAGATGTTTTATCAAGGGAGATTCGGCAACTCTTGAATGTTCTTACGGCGTTCTTCCATTGGCACGGCGGAACTCAACTCCAGGTCCGGGGGCGAAAAAGCACAGTTCCTCTGCCACTCACGTTTTGATTTTATGGTGACCGGATCACGTAACCTTTGCCTGCCGTTACCGTCGGTTTAAATTGGGGAAAACTCACTTATTCTGACTGGTACTCGCTCCGAGGAGCGCTGATTTGTTACTTGTTACACGCTGGAATACGTAATTATACGCGTGGGAGAAGCATGGGAAGTCCCGGAGGACAATTGCCTCCTAGATTCCTTGTCATCCCAAGAGAAATTAGACTGCATTTTGCAGATCTGCAGGATGATCATTGAAATTAATAGACAAAGCTATAGACAAATAGGACAGAGGGGATATGCAGGGAGCCTATTGGTGGAAGCGGGTGGTTGCAATGGACAAAGGATGTAGGTATTAGACTAACTAACGGCAAACCATGAGAGATTCTATCTTAGTCTATTAGAACAACTCATTTCAACCAGTAGGATCGTTTCATAGTCCCTATGTCCATCGCTTTGTCTATCAATTTCAATAATCATCCCGCAGGAGTCACTATTAATAGCCCGTCTATTGAAACTCCTATCTAGAAAAAGTAATGACCCTTTTTTTTTTTTTTTTTTTTTTTTTTTTTTTTAATGAAGTATCGGTAGTAATTCCTTGTTGTTTAATGGAAGTATTTATGCTGACATGAACTATGTGCAAACATCGACAGTGAAACTCCCAAGCCACGTATTTCGGTTTGCGACGTTGCAGACCTCTTGTCATACTTTATTTTTCGACAGATAAACCGCACTCAACGTTCATTCTTTAAAATTTCCGTGATTTTTCTGCTCTGTGCGTAGAAAATTTCGTGGAAACCTCACGATATGATGGTGATTCGCTCTCAGAAGAAGAGAATAATAGGAGCGGAGATTTTTGAACACCTCAAACGAGATACGCGGTTTGGGAATTTCACCGTCGATATACTTTAAATGCCACTAAAATAAATTAAACCTCTTTTAACTTCTTTTTGAAGTTTATCGGTAGAAAATTAAAAATTTCGATTTTCCCACTCAACTTTACAAAAATTGCTCCACAGAAAAGTTTGCCTTCGTCCGTCCACTGAGGTTTTTTGTAACCTGGACGCGGTCGCGGTCTTACATGAGAAGTTTGGAACTTAAACGATACACGGAGAAAAAAACTTCGTGCGAGGGACCCGAAGTTTAGGTCATATGGATCTCTGAAGTTTTGGGATTGAGCATCTGAACACTTTAGGTCCAGCTGCTGAGGTTTGGATCACACATCTGAAACTTCAATTCTTACATCTGAAGTACTTCGGTTTTCACATCCGAACAACTTCGGTTCTCACATCCGATAAACTTCGGTTCTCATATCTGCAGTACTTCAGACGTAAGAACTGGAGTTTCGGATGTGTGATCCGAACCTCGACAGCTAGACCTAAAGTGTTCAGATGCTCAATCCGAAAACTTCAGAGATCCATATGACCTAAACTTCGGGTCCCAGATCCCACGCACGAGGTTTTTTTTCTCCGTGTGTAACAGGGATGCGTGAATTTAAAGAGAAAATATTTATACTCTGAAAATCTCCGTTTGACGGAGGATAATACGTCAATTCACCACGTGATCGAATACCCGGAAGAAAATAATTACCGCGAAACAGCCGGGGTCATTTTTTCTAAGTATGTTTACATTGTCTTCCAGCGGGTCCCGGTCTTTTCGAGGAGATTTTAATCGTCAGTAATTTGCGACAATTATTGCAAGTCTAATAGGACAATTGCCAGGCATTGTCAAATGACGGAAAAAACGAGACGCTATTTCTTGTTGCTTGTGGACGGAGGTCCTCCCTTTGTTCCTAGCGGATGACATTATCACTCATATCATTATTGACTGATTCTGAACACACGAGACACGAAAGCGCAACGAGACTTTTCGCCACGCAACATGCTTTTTAGCTGGATACTTGCTGGTCATTACTGACTCAAATCATTATCATAAGCTCTCTGACTCATAAATCAGTCATATCGTATTTATTAAAGTGTATTGTACATCTGCGGTGAAAGTTGCAGTGCATGTATTTTGATTAAGAAGTTACAAAATTTCCGCTGCAAGCAAAAAGGAACCTTCGATCGAAATAAGGTCTTGAAGGACAAGGCGCAGCAGTGAAATTTTCGAAACAATTGGATTTTACACAGGGTTAAAAAAACTTTAAAAATAATAAATGAAGTGTAATTATTCATTTTTTTGTTTTGTTTCAGGGGATGCGCTCGGGAGCCGATTATTCTCGTCTGTGGCGCCGCCATTTGCACCCCTTTCTAGCTCCAACCAACAGTGCAAACTTCACAGTCAGCAGTTTCTCAAGAGGCTCGCGCAGTTTGACCTATGGGCGCTCCAAAGTAAGTTTCAGATACTAATTACTGTATTCTTCGAAAAGTAGTTGGACCGGACGATTTTATCTAAAAAGTGCATTCCATTCAACTATATCGAACTAATAAATTTGGCTATATATGATTATCACCCATGACTTTTTTAACCAACGTGTTTTTTTTTTTTTTTTTTTTTTTTTTTTTTTTTTTTTTTTTTTTTTCCACCCACGAGCGTTTTCATCAAGTTGCAAGTTATCAAAGTTATAGAACCCTCTCGCCGTCATTCTTGAATAACTGGAAACTGGAGTTAGAAATCATGTTCGCCTTCAACTCGATGGATGCAATTTGAGCGGCACAGGAGTTGGAATAGTTGTATCACGCATCTTAAATCAGCATGATGTCCAGGAGCGAGTGACTTTTGTTATAATCTTTGTGTTTTTAGTGACCACTGCAGCGAAGCGTCCATTAAGTTTTACTCGATTCTACCCACCGAAAAATATTTTGATATTGACTTCGAGAAAAGTAGCGAAAGTAAGAATTGAGCATCGCTCTCGTGGACACGTCTGAATAACTATAGGAACTGTAGTTAGAAATCAAGTTCGCCTTTAACTCGACCTCCTCCACGACTTCCAAGGGTAGCATAAAATACATGTAGCGGAAAACTCCCTCTTTGCAAACATGCATGTATGAAACAGTGCATAGGGGTATAAATTCTGCGAGTGAAAAGAGGTGGGTAAATTCGTCGCTTGGCTGACATAAGGGCGTAACTACACATTGAGATGAGCCCGGAAAAGCATTGAATTGTATGGACGACAGGGTTCATTGCAGAGTGTAGTTACGCCCTTATGTCAGCCAAGCTACGAATTATACCGAGGGTGATAAGTCCATGGAGGAGTAGTCCCGGAATCATCCACCCAGGGTAGCATGAAACGTAAGAAAGCAATGGAAAATTGGAAATTTCAGTGAAATATTTCATGAAATATCACAAGGCTGTGAAATATTTCATGTAATTTCACAAGGCTGTAAAATATTTCATGAAATTTCACAAGACCGTGAAATATTTCATATTCTTCAGGGGCGAGAGTATGCAACCCCCACAAAAGTCCCAATTTTTACATTTTGCGAAACATGAAAAGGAATCGGCCGTTTTCAATATCTTTCATAAATCTCTGAAATTGCATGGTATATCTCACGTAAAACCTCAAGATTTTATTTTTCATGAAATTTTGCCACTCTGCATCCACCCCTCAATTAATCGATAACATTGATTTATCGAATCGGTTTCGCAGTTCCGATCTGCAAACAATCAGCCGATTCATTTAATCGATTAAAGGGACTTTATCGAATCGATCTCGCAGTTTCGTTCTGCAAACAATCAGCCCGCTGGTCTTCGGTGGCGTCACATTTGCCACAGTGAAGAAAGCATCCTTTTTGAGTGCATCGGACAAATCCATCAAGTTGCCAGACTTCGGTGCCCGTGAGCCCGATGACTAATGATGTGATTTTTTATCGGATAACGACAACTTTGACGGCGCGTGTTTGTCAACGCTCGCGAGTAAATAAAGGCGTCGTTGAAGTGAGGAAGCACCGAAAATGGACGTATTCATGCTAAAAGGAACTATGTTGCACGCAACCCCCATGAGCATAGGTCCTTTTGGCATAAATGCGTCCAAATGTAGGTGAATGAACGGTGCGTTACGCAATTTCACCAGGAACCGGGGAACGGTGATCGTCGAGTGTCTAATACGGGCAGAATATGGACTCTCATTTGCTCACGCGTGCTCATGCACTTCTTCACGGCAAAATTGGACCACATTTTGCAATTAGGAACTACAATTCCTGGTCCATCCGTAAAAACACTTATGTGCTTTGGGAAACTAGTGGTGCATATGTTGAAGGCAAATAGTCAAACCAGGCATTTTATCAAATGCCTAGCAGGCAAATAGTCAAATATTCTTACTTAGATTGAAATTTTGATTTTTTACCGTTATTTTATAGACAAAATAATTCGTATGTATGATTATATGCTCATCTCATGAGGATGTTTTCCTATTGATGTATGGATGTTGTCTTTTAAACAATTATCGCACACGAAAATTCTATGATTCATTAATTATTTTTCATAGAACTAATGGAATGAATTTAAACGGCGAAAGAAAATCTATTGCGGAAAATGTTTCGTCTTCTACTTGCCAGGTGTGTTTCTATTCAGTTGCTCAATATTACCAGTATCACGTAATGCCCGATTGTACTCATAAGGTACCTACTTAAGACAGAGAATATGTCGACTCAGAGAGGGGTCATCACTCTTCTGGTTAGCAACCGCTTTGGGGCATTTATCACACGATGAACTCCTTTGAAATACTGCCGTGCTAACAGTAAACCTCCTATAAGCTTTCAAACGTTGTAAACTTTTCCTCGATAAATTATGATTTTTCCGAAAACCTGTAAATATTTTTCAATCAAATTTTTCAAAAATGTCACTCGCATTTTTCTCTAACGTATATGATAATTTTAGGGCAAAATATTCATAACCTTCCTCAAAAATTAATATTTTATTGAGAAGAAGTTGGCAACGTTCGAGGACAGATAAGACGTTTTTCCTCAGCGGAGCAGAAAACTCTGCGTCTATTCAAGTTGACCGAGTCTTACCTCATTGCATGAGCGCTGCTTTGATCCTAAAACATCGCCATTACCCTTAAAATTGCACAAATAAGAGGTAGAAAAGTAAGCATCAAGTATTTATGGCTCTTTATCGCACGAACTTCAGTTGCACGTAACCTAATATGTTTCTTTAGTTTCATCCGTTCCGAACGCATCATTATTGTTCCAGCCGAAAGTTTGGTACGATGGACCAAAAATTCGGTTGAGCAAATCGAATATTTAAATGAGATAAACCAAATTCAGTTCTCGGAAATAGAACTACCCGCAATTCAAGAAAATGAACATATCTGTTAGAAATGAAGGCATTTATCGTTCGGTTAAACAAACCAAATTATATGGTTCGGCGGATAAAAAACCCGACAGTTCAAAAATATGAATGTAATAATACATTAGCCAGAAATAAAACTGAGTAGTTTGGACTAGTTTGTGTAAAATAGGTTAATTACACATTCAGCGCGCATCAGACCGAAATTTCAACAAATATTGCTTTCTCTGCAATTTTGTCATTCAATAGCCACACCATAAATCATGTAAATATTATACACGATGCCAGCGAAAATTTTGATGTTAAAAAATTGACCATTTTGACTGCTTTCGCCATGGAGAGACTAATTTTCTACGAATTCAAACTTTTTAGGATAGTTATTGACAACAAAGGCGGAGCAGAGAGAATAGGAAAGGGCACGAGCAAACTAATGGTGTGAGAGCTTGTTGACACTTTCACAATGCTGACAATAAGTCAACGACAGTCATGTGCTCGTATTTTTCGTTTGATAAGTGTCGTTGCCAAAATGTCTCCAATTCCCGACTTCTAATGAGGGTGCGTAAGAGTTAGGGAGCACCAAGACATGTGCTGGTGTTTCGTCGGGTCGACGTCTTGGTATTGCCGCGGTGCATCGCCCAGGGACTTGAACGAACGGAAAGGAAAGTAGGGGCAAAAACGTACGTGCTTTTGGTGTCTTGTTTTTTTTTTTTTTTTTTTTGCAAAAAAGATTTGATAAACATAGATTCTCATAATCAGTCAGATCTCGTATTATGTATCGATGCTTCATCTCTTTCGATCCATCCCCCTTTCTCCTCCCTTAACTATCTCCCTCTTAAATTCCCCTCGCCCATCCCGCTCCCCTTCCCTCCCCTCTCCTTTTCTGCCCTCCACCCTCCGACCCTTTCCTCTCTATCCTTCTCTTCCTTCTGCAACTTGAACACTTGTATTTGGACGTATTTCTGCTAAACGCAACTACATAGAGATAAACGAGTGGGAAAGATGGGGTGTGCTCCGAAAGCTGCGAAAACAATGTAAGAGTAGGCGTGATTTCCTTTGGGGAAATGTAAAAGCGGGACTTTACATTCTATCAAACGGAACTAAACGCCAACTATATGCGACACTCGTGGCCCATGGGCGTGGGAAAAGAGCGTTGTGGACAGAGCTCATGAGTTGAAGCACGTTTCAGGGTGTTGTCGCTCCCGTCATCGCCGATGACGTCACTGTCGCTTTATAATTCCCATTCATTCTTACGATCCGCGACTAATGAGCACACCCCTTCTTTCCCACCTGTCTTCTAGTTCTGTTCAGCAGAAATACGTCCATTTCGCGTACCTCATCAGTGGGTGGCAAGCTCTCGCGCATGCGTGGTTTCATGGCAATTGAATGCGCGTCTCGGGCAGCTGATCGTGCAAAACGTGCCGAGAACGTTTATGAGGGGAAGATCGGCGCCACGCGCCGCATCATCGCTTTTGACGCGGCGCACAATGGATCGAGTCAAAAGGAGACGTCGGACAAAATGTGAAAACTTTAAACGCTTATAACTCCGTTTATACAAAACTTTGAGGTTCTGAAAGTGGTTTCATTGGTTTCCTCGTAAAATTTTCTGCTTAAAGCACCCCTTGAAATGTAAAACGTCACGAAATAAACATAAAAATTTACAGTTTTAGTCAAAAACTTCATGTCTAACCTCCCTTATTGACTCGATACACTGTACGGTGGCGCTTGCTCGGTCCATGCCGGGAACGGCAACTAAACGGAGGAAGAAGGGTTAAGCGATCAGTCACCATGGCATCGGTGACATTAAAACAGCGAGGACGCGCCGCGCGCGGTGCGCGCACGTAAACGATCGCATGGGAACACGCGACCGCTGCGAAATGGGAACGATCATCCATTTCGGCTCGCGTGAATCACTCGCTTCGTGCAGCTTCCGCCCAAACGTGACGAGCTTTTACGCGCCAAAAATACACTCCGAAGGGCTCGTCAGATGTAGAGCACCTATTTATATAGGATAGTATGGGCATGTCGGAATAAGGAGCTCTTAGGGTCGAAGGGCCGATTGTAAGACCTCTGGTCGGGTGCTTGTTAAAGTGATGGTTTGAGCTGATCAGAGCTTGACCAGAGGACAATTATCGTATACATTTTTCAAAATAATCATGATTTTTCATTTTATTAAGTTCTATAAAATTTTGCATCTCTGACTCGCTGTTATGTCAGGAGTCAGCGCCATTTTTTGGTACTTGAGCACGGAAAAAATTAAAATTGCTGATTTAACAAGGTTAAATAAAGTGTCCGACGTGTTTCAATGTAAAATTTACAATAAAAAAATGCTACTTTAACCATCCCCGTGGTTTAATTAGGTCTTCACTATTGTAAAATGTACATTTGAAACATGTCGGAAATATTTTTAACAATTAAATTGTTACATGAGCAATCCAATTTCTTCCGTGAGAGTCTCCATCAGACCAATTGGACCGCGTTTAACAGAGAGGAACCAAGCCAAATCAGCTATTGCCAAATTTAACTGGGCAAGTCAATTTTTTTACGAGAGAACGTTTGTGCGGATTCCTTTGAAAATTTTAAGGAATTTGCTTCGTATTATGGAGAAAATTCACTGAAATTTGCACCAAAATCCACCCAACCGTTTTCATGTAAAAAATTAATTCGCCCAATTAAATTTGGCAATAGCTGATGTGGCTTGGTTCCTTTCTGTTTAACGCGGTCCAATTGTTCATTCTCTTTATGTAAAAATATATCCAGGCTAAAAGTGCCTATTTAAATGATATCATTTGATTTCAGTGTACGATGCGTCTGCGAAACTTCCCTCGGGGATGCTCTCGGGGAACGTGAACCAATACGGGGACTTCGACGAGTGCCTCAAAGTTGAATCACCGGACGGCGCGGTGGCCGGACAGTACTGTTTGAGCTACCTCGAGATCAAGCTCGCGCACAAAGATGACCCCAAGCTCAACAAACTCCACTCCCTTCTCCACTCGCACTCTTTCTTCAAAAGCGACATCGATGATGTGAGTATCGCCTTTAGACTTCATTCAAAACTCATAACAACTACATAATCGTGTTTTATGCCACAAGGAAATAAAGGCACGTGGTATTTCCTGGGTGAAAATTTAGATAACTAAGGGGCTTGGAGACAAGTGGGAAAAGTGCAGGATTTGCTATTCAAGATATACCTCATTGAAGTTTTAAAATTACATGCGGAGCCTTATGGCGGAAAGAAAGTTTAGGCTCCCTTTTTGATGCTTAGAAATTTGATTTTTAGTAATGAATTTTTCTCAGAATATGTTTTGCGACTAGTTTTAGTTGAAACCATTAATTATTCAACTGCACTTATCCTTGTTGCCATTCAAGCTCCGCAATTGAGGATGGCTTCGGTAAAAGGGCGTATGAGACTCCCAATACTTCAAAGATTGTGCAACGTAGATCTTTGATTAGAAGTAAACCTTCCGAATACTCTGTCATGAAGTTTTCAATCAACCGGCTTCGAATTTTGCCTCGCTTTTGCGTGGAAGTATAGGTGATCAACTGTAAATGAGTTTCATTTGCTGAAGATGCTATTGAAAATTTTGCAATCTTATAGCTGCATTCCAAACCTCATGCGTCCTTTTACTGAAAAAGTCCTCAATTGACCTGAAAAGGTATTGGGGTTACTCACATTGCCATTTTGTTTTCAATTTTTAAGGTGAGCCACAAACCATCCGAATCACATGCAGGAATTTCAAGGATTCGCGTCTTGTATTACACAGATCTTGTCCCGCAAAAAACAATACTAAACCCTGCCAGATAATTGTAAAGTTATCTCTGTTTATCTATTCAAGTTTTCCCGATGGATGGTGAATTAATTTTGTGAAAAAATAATTACTTTTGAACTTTTTCCAGGGGAGGCAGTGCTTCCTCCCCCAGCGCGTTTGCATGAAATTCTCCTAAGTGTAAGGGAATTGCAACGCGAGATTGTTCCAATTTCAACAACTTCATTCATTTTGGGAAGAGACAAAATATTTATATTTTATCTAAATCTTTAAATCTCAATCTTTTGTTTCTCCCCAAGAGAATGCAATTGTTAAAATTGGAACAATCTCGCGTTGCAATGCTCATACAATTGCGAAAATTTCATGCAAAAGCGCTGGGGAAGCACTGCCTTCCCTGCGCTGATTTGTTGGGGCTGCTTTGTGGGCTGCACCGATGGAGACAAGGTCTTATCGAATTTTTTTCTTTCTCCGTGTACACTAAATGGCTTCGAGTTGAGCTTTTTGGCAAAACTCTTCCGAAAATGGCAGAACCTGATGGTAATAATTTTTTGATACCGTTTGTGATGCAGCCAGGTCACAGGGTACCAAGGTCCTCCTCGATCAACTGGGGAGTCTGCGCGCCGGCCTCCTGCTCGGCTCAAGACATCCAGGACGAAATTTGGCGGATTCTCGACACATACCTGAGCGACACGGGAGTCAAATACAGGGTCAAAGTTGACCCCGAGATGTGCACGACCCGCCAGCGAATCAACCATCTCCCCACCTCCTTCTTCGTCGTCGGGTGAGCGCATCTCCGAATCATCCGTCACCGTGTCATGGCTTTCGTTCATGAATAATCCCAACGCACATCCTCGCTGCTTAAGTGATCTCGGACTTGAAATCATTTTAAGCGGGCGATTGGCTCTTTTCGGCTCAACTTGTTTGCATTTAACAACTGAGAATGAAGGTCTGCTGAGGATATCACGCTTATCGCTTACAGGGTGATTCAATAGCGCCAGTGGTGATCATTTCAATGCTGTCATTTTATTTTACCAAAGATCCGGGGTTCCCGGAATTCATTCCGATTTCTGAAAGTTCCGAGAAAAATTCTAATTTTTTTCAAAAGTTCCGGGGGAAAAAATCACAAATACGCTCGGATCTAGTTTCGAAGATCTTCTAAGTAGATAAAAAAAATCGGTCGAACTGACGAAAAATCCCGAAATTCCATGAAAATTCCGAGAAATTCCGAAGATTCCGTAAAAAGTTTGAAATTTGGAATTGATTCCGGAAAATGGTAGCACTGGATCATTTTAAGTCTAACTTGCAGTGGCGCACAGTGGATCGAGTCAATTGGAAAGATCGGACAAAATTCAGAAACTTTAAAAGCTTATAACTCCGTGTATACAAAACTTTGAGGTTCTAAAAGTGGTTTCATTGAGTTTCCTCGTAAGAGTTCCCTCTGAAAACATCCCTTCAACTTTAAAATGTGACGAATTAAAAATCGAAATTGCAGTTTTTGTAATAAATTTCATGTTCGACCTCTCTAATCGACTCGGTCCACTGTGTGGCGATTCCTGTAAGTCGGAAACACTATTTTTCTCTATTTAAATGTACGCTAAACAATCTATTAGGTGACGCAGCCTGTCACAACTAGAATCGATGTATTAAGTGAATTTGAATTTAGTATTTAAAGTGTTGCCAACTTGCTGGAATCGCCACTGATAATACTGCGCGGATAAGAGAGAATGTGATAGTTACTAGACTCCTGGTTATTAATGGACTGAATTTTGTAATTAAGAACTATACAATATCTGGCGCAATATCTCAAGCATCTATCTGAACATAGGAACTCATAACCCGCAGCTTTTCCCTAAAATGAGTCAGAAATAGTTGAGTCCCTTACTACTGACTGCAGCTCATATGATCTGTAGGAAATCTACTACCTTCAACCAAGTATAAATTTTCAACTTCAAGACAATTGTCAAAAAGCTTCAAGGCAAGATCATCTCGATACTGCAATAGATTTTAGGAATTCTACTTTATGTTTCACACATTCAATGAAATGCTTGAATGCTATGAAATGATTATGAAATACTTTGAAATCACTCTAGAACCGCATCTGAGTGAAAAGAGGAAGTCAAAAGACAAAATAATCCCTCGCTATTTTCAACGAGGTCAAGTGCACGAAATAATGATTTTCAAATTAGAGTTTTCAAAAATGTTTGTGATGTAGTAATTTTTCTTTACAGTGGCCTCTTCCTTGCTTACATCGGTATGTGCATGTTAGCAGCGTTGTTTGAGCACATGACACCTCCTAGTTTCCAAAAAAGTAAGATTCTTACATATACATTCATATTTTTCGTTTTTCTTTTCCATCCTCTCGAAAGATGTACGATAAGGTAAGATTTCAAAGGTTCACCTTCATCGACGTAACAAGTTTCCAACATCATTCACCTATTCACGCCGTGCCACGGAACTTTCTCGGAAGAAGAATGTATATATAACCAAAAAGAATATCTAGATTTAAAAAATTCTGTACACTTACATGTAAAATTTTTTGACTTCGTCCTCTTTTGTACAACTCAAAGGAAAAAATTAATTATTTTTATTATTCTTAACTGCACATATCGATGGTGTAACTTCCGAGCCACGTATCTCGGATTGCGACGTTAGAGACTTCCTGCCATACTTTAATTTTTAAATAGATCACCACAAAACTGAGATTCATACAAACTGCCATGATTTTTCTTCGCACTCAGAGGTCACAATGGTCTTGAAGCAAAAAAAAAAAAAAAAAAAAAAAAAAAAAAAAAAAAAAAAANAAAAAAAAAAAAAAAAAAAAAAAAAAAAAAAAAAAAAAAAAAAAAAAAAAAAAAGAATCTAAAAACAGTTCGCAAGGGGTGAGTCCATGGTACGTGAGGACTTATACTCGAGAAAAATCCAAATTTTGGCGGATCCTAATTCCGCGATATCACAGTTTGGAATTCTCATAGTACATGCAAGTTTTCTACTGATTTTGATCCTTTTTCATTTATTTGTCCATCGGAGTTGATCGGTTCGCGTTATTTTTCGTTCGATTCTTGTCGATCGAATACACACCCTCTCGTTACATGCAGGCTACCTATCATACTCTTTTTTTTTTAACTGGACAATTCGCCCTCTGCTACGTCTGCAGCAATTGTTGTTACGCATATGTTGAGCGTGCTGATTTCAGCGCATTACATACTCGACTCTCTGAAGGCGTTTTATGTGCGAAAGCAGTTCGCCTTCAGCTGCGTCCGCAGCAATTGTTGTTACGAATATGTTGTGCGTGCTGATTTTAGTTCATTACATACTTGACTCTCTGAAGGCGTTTTATGTGCACAAGTAGCGCAATCTATTAGAGAACGAACAAGGGTGTTAGGGATTAAGCGATTCCTTCAATCTCACTTCTGTTGTTCTCCAACAGGGTGCTCTACTTGCGCACATAAAACGCCTTCAGAGAGTCAAGTATGTAATGAACTAAAATCAGCACGCACAACATATTCGTAACAACAATTGCAGCGGACGCAGCTGAAGGCGAACTGCTTCCGCATATAAAACGCCTTCAGAGAGTCGAGTATGTAATGAACTAAAATCAGCACGCACAACATATTCGTAACAACAATTGCTGCGGACGCAGCTGAAGGCGAACTGCTTTCGCACATCAAACGCCTTCAGAGAGTCGAGTATGTAATGCGCTGAAATCAGCACGCTCAACATATTCGTAACAACAATTGCTGCAGACGCAGCAGAAGGCGAATTGTCCAGTTAAAAAAAAAGAGTACGATAGGTAGCCTGCATGTAACGAGATGGTGTGTATTCGATCGACAAGAATCGAACGAAAAATAAAAACGCGAACCGATCAACTCCGATGGACAAATAAATGAAAAAGGATCAAAATCAGTAGAAAACTTGCATGTACTGTGAGAATTGCAAACTGCGATATCGCAGAATTAGGATCAGCAAAGATTTTGATTTTAAGTCCGCACGTACCATAGACGCACCCCCTGCAAACCGTTTTTGGATTCATCTTAGTCGCATTTTTTTTTCCGCTTCAAGACCAGTGTGAGAAAACTTGTGTAAAAACTTTACGGAATGATGTGGATTTGCTCTCCTCCAAAAATATGAAAAATATAAAACACTGCAAACGAGATACGTGGTTTGGATATCGCACCGCACCGTCGATATGCAACCAGACAGAATACATGTACCGTACCCATAAAAGCAATTAACCAAGCAACCTACGCGAGTTTTTAAAAAGCGCGCTCAAATAGTTGACCTACAACCCCGTCCTGCTCTCTAGTGGCAATCGCTGAACTCATATACTTCTTTGATCCGAAAATTGGCCACCAGAGTGAAGCAGCACATGCAGTTTGGCGAATGATTTCAAATATGATCGGAATATGAACTAGCATAACATTTTTAATAAATGCTTTATCATACCAGCTTAGAGATGTATGAAAGAAAATGGGAAAAAAATCTTCAAGATGCTTTTGCAGTTGTCTTTTTTATTCTAATTTTAATATTCACATCAATATCCTGACCAAAATCTGAAAAATTATAATATATTCAAATTTTTTACTTCAAAAATCGGAGTAAAACGGTTTCTTATTTTTCGTTAAAACTACTTTATCTTGTTAGAGTTTTGAACTAAGACAAATTTTGCAGGTTTTTATTACAAAACTTTTCAGGTCAAAGAGACCAGAAAAATTGAATACATTATGAGACACCCCTCCCCCTCCCAAAGGATGGAAACAATCGTTTGTAATAACATTTTGTTTAAATTTTCAGGTACTGCTGCTGAATATTTTATCTCATTTTCACTGAAAAAGAACTTTAATAAATTATTCAGCACATCGGTCTCTGCAGATGATATCTCAAGCGTTCACGGGATTCGAGCTCTCAATGCTTTGATGTTGATTCTCTGTCATAAATCTATGGCCATGTTTTACAACCCCTACGTCAATAGAACAGCTATGTCAGAGGTACTTTAAACACTTGCTCATACGTACCTTTAGTTTAAAAAAAAAGAACTAAAACTAGTCTCGAAATATATTCTGTGAGGTATTCAAAACTAAAATCCAATTTTTAAGCATTGGTAAGTGAGTTTGAAATTGCTCTCCACCATAAGGCTCCATGAAATTTTGAAACTTACGAATAGAAAATAGCAAAAACTGCAAATATGCACCTTGTCCTTCAAGCCTCCCAACTCAAGTTTTCCCAAACCGTCGATTGATTACATTTTTTACATACTGCCCAAATCATATGAAGAGAATAACTATTCTCCTGTATAAAAAGAAAATAAGTAAAAGGAATTTTGAAACTTTTTTGACCGATTCATTGAATCAATGGAGTAAAATTGAAATTTCTTTTTTGAAGATTTGAATGGGCCTTTCACCAAGTTCTTGCTTCAGACCCACATCATCGATTAAAAGATGACCTAAAATGTTCACTCTAACTTATTTGACATTATTTGAGTGGCTTATAAGTGTAAAAGTTATAGCTCTCTAGATCTAACTCGTGATTGTAAACAAAAGCATATTATGAAGTCTATGTTAATTGATAATTATGGTGATTCAAGCTTTAAGACGTTGGATTTTAATTTTTGTTTTTCTAGTTGATTGGAAAACCATGGACTGCCATCATCCGTGCTGCTAGTCTGTACACTGACCCTTTTATCATGTTAAGTGGTTTGCTTACGTCGTATGTATTCTTCAAACAGTTTGAGAAGAACAAGAGCATCAGCGTACCTAAAGAAATATCATCTAGGCTACTTCGGTAAGTAACCTACTCGTACCTGTTCTTCCCATCTGGAAATTTTAATATAAATGATAGTTCAATTAAAAGAGTCAAGGTGGGGGGGGGGGCGAATTGCATCGCAAAGAATTGAAAGTTCACCTGATAACTTTTTTTATATACATAAAATGGTGCAGGATATTTTATATCAGAAGTATTAGGGAATTCCGTGTCTGGTAGTCCAATATACTTACAAACGTAGCCAACAGCTCAGAGGATTTGAGGTATTTCTTGCAGACCTATACAGAAAAATTGAGTTCAATACATTTCATTTTAATTGAAGGGATTTGATTGTGAAAAACACAAAGCCGAGGTGTTATGAAGATGCTTTTATTAATTCAGAGCCGAAGCTTTTCGAAGCTTTACTCTGAATTGATAAAAGCATCTTCATAACACCTCGGCTTTGTGTTTTTCACAATCAAATCCCTTCAATCTTAAATGGTGTCACGGTGATTTTGCTCGCCTTATTCAAATATTTTATTTTCAAATCATTTATTCAGTTCATCGATGTTGATGCTTCTTATAATTTTCGATACATGCATTAAATTTGTGGCATCCGAGAAAAATCACTTGTCGGAACCGCACCAGATAGATAAATTTTGACATTGAAGACGGTGGAAACATTGAACATCTTGCGTATTGAATTCACAGATGAGACAGAACGTTTTTTTATAATCGTTTTTTTTTCAAAATTCCCGTCATCGAAAAACCAAAGTGAACCTGAATCAAGGCGGTCACAAAATTCATTTCAGGGTGCTTTGCGATTGAATAAGCTATCGCAACTTGCGACTATCTCTTCTAGGGTATAGGGTATTATAGGGACGGTACATACGAGCTTTAGATGTACGTCTACAAACAAACATATCCTAAAAAAAGAAATAATGCGTCAAATTGAAAATAATGCCCTGAAGAGCGCACATCTAAAGATTGGTATTTTGACGAGATTTTTGTCGTGTTCGAGACATTTTTTTTGACGACTGCCCCTAGCAATCCCAAAGCCGGGTCAAATTGGCCCAACTATATCTTGTGGGGGAGTTGCATATATATAGAGGTGTGGAGGGGGTGAGAAAAAGCCAGTGCGTTACCGAAAAATTGAGACATTTTTTTTGACGACTGCCCCTAGAAACCCAAAAGCCGGGTCAAATTGACCCGACTATATCTTGTGGGGGAGTTGCATGTATGTATATAGAGGTGTGGAGGGGGTGAGAAAAAGCCAGTACGTTACCGAAAAATTGAACAGTTCAACAAAAAAAAGAACCGTTTCTTACCCTCAAAAACTTAGGAAGAACCCCAGGATAACACTCCAAAAACTATATCAAAATCGATCTACAAATATGAGTCACTTTGATCCGACTTGGGACTATGCGAGTAGAAGAAGTTCGAAGCATTAAGGGGTTGAACGTGTGTGGATCATTCACTAAGTGTTATTATGTTTTACAGGCTCGTACCAACGCTAGGCGCTCTGATTCTTTTCTGCACCTTTGTCTTTCCTTTCGTTGCCTCCGGACCGCAGTGGAATCAAGTTGTCAGTCACCACGCCACGATTTGCAAAGATACTTGGTGGAGGAACTTGCTATTTATTCACAACTACTTTGGATTCAAAAATATGGTGAGCTAAACCCAATCACCCAATAAATGAGGGCAGGAGAATAACCTGCTTATATTCATACTTAAAACTGTGAGAAATATGATCAATGCAAATTTTCCAGAATAACCGACCGACTTGTGTTTGGTAAAATTGTTAAAACATTGCAAACTTATTAAGCTCTATACGTGTGGAAGATTTTTTTCCCCACTGCGCATGTTAGGGTCTCATAATTGATCATCAAATTGAGTTTGAAAGGATATGAAAGGCGGAATGTAAAAAAAAACACCATCGGGTGAGGAAGAATGATATTCGCACCGTTACTTTTTTACTTACTTATCATTAAATTATTGATCCGGGAAGATCATCGGCTGTTACTGTGTATTTATAGAATTCCCGGGGCTTCCCCTAGATGAGCAATCAAAATATTTCACGAGGTGCGGTCAGGAGAAAATTAAGTTCCGTAAACCTATCTCTGTGTGGACGAGGCCTTACATTTATTAGAAAAGAACGAAAAAATTATGAAAAAATAAACATGAATGTGGTTTAATGATGTTAATTTCCGCTACCGCGCCAACCGCACTGTCTTTGGCGCAATGCCTGAAGTATCCCTACAGTCTTGTAGGCGCTATGCGTTTCGCGCCGACCGCTGCTGACCGCACTACGTTGAACGCAATGCGTGAAGTATTCATGGAGTCTTGTAGGCGCTAATATGTGTTTTATGCCTACCGGCGCGCCGAGGGCTTCTCCTTTCCATCTCAAGTCCGCGTCATCATTGCTCTCTGCGCCGCGCTGCTACAGGCCAAATTACGTGTTTGATTTCTCTCTCAACCAGACTAATGAAAGGCGCTGTCTCTTGTACCACCGAAAGTCGAACAAATTAGAAATTACTTTACTTGAACTTTTAGGAAATGAGAGATTTTTTCGCCTTTTCTCGTTTGTAATTTTTCCTCTGAATCAGATTTTTTCTTGATACCTACATTTGAAAAAGTTGCAACATTTGCCGCCCCCTAATTTTGCCGCCATGGGCCGCGGCCCATGTGGACCCCCTTTAATCCGGCCCTGAGAGGCACATCAACACATTACCGAGTTATATCAAATAGGTGTTGATATATCTTTACTCTTGCTTATTAGAAATTCTTTGACATGAGACCATATGCATATCTGTAATCTGTGATGTTTATTATGTTTTTACAACCTTTGAATCAGCTGAATTTTCTTTAGAAAGGCTCATTTCAGAGGAACGAAAGTTCATGCACGCGGCGCACAGTAGATCGAGTCAATCAGAAAGGTCGGACATGACATTTTTGACCAAAACTGCAAATTTTGATGTTTAATTCGTCACATTTTAAATTTTGAAGGGTATTTATAGATGAATATTTCACGAGAAAACCGATAGAATCATTCTGAAAACCTCCAAGTCTTGATTTAACGGTTTTAAAAGCTTTTAAAGTGCCCAAATTTTGTCCAACCTCTCCCATAGACTCAATTCGCTGTGTGGCGGATGAGAGCGAACCAATTAAAACTTCTTATTGGTTTCAAAAATGCTTCCTCGAATTTTCTGAAAACGATAACTCGTAGTGTATGATTGATTATTCGTACCCACTATAATATTTTATTTTGTTTTGTTAAATGATTTGTTTCAGTGTTTAACACATACTCATCACATTGGGATCGACACACAACTGTTTTTGACTTCGCCCCTGTTCGTATGGCTTGTTTGGAAGTGGCCAAAACCAGGAATGATCACTCTTTTCGTTTTGGGAGTATTTTCCACCATCCTGCGGTTCTACGCATCTTACATTCACCAGCTTAGTTTATTCGTTTACTATGGCAATCCGTGAGTTAATCTCTAAATCCTCTGCATTGTAATTTTGAGTTAGCTTCAAGATAAAAGTCACGAATTTTGAGGTGGTTGATGGTGAAAGAGGAGCACAAAAATAACACTGTGTCTTGATATTTTTGTCTGTATAGTAGGCAAGGAACATTTTCGAAAAAGAAAAGATTTCAGACAAACACACCACATATCGCTATATCTCTTAGCGCTTACTTTTTGTTGAAAATATTTAACTGCCCATTCTAGACACTCAACAATGCTGCGAATTTCTTATCAATTCTTTTTGGATTTATACATAGGTATTTATGTATTCGTGTCTTAATGCTTTCAGAGTCCATCGTCTATTCGACACTGCTGATCTCTCATACATTATTCCATCCCACCGACTCACAGTTTACTTGATAGGTATAGGTCTAGCTTATTGCCTCAGGAAGTGTGGAAGGGACTTCAAATTGAAACAGGTAAGAGTAATCTCTTTAAAATTTTCCCAATTTTTAGCTGCTTACCTTTTTGTTTTGAGCGGACTAATGTTATTGGTCGCAACAGATGCGTGAGTTTTAGGGCTCTTTTTCTTATATGCATTTGCTTGGAAGTTCATGTAATTTCTTTATAAATCTTTCTTTACATAATGCTCAATGTCTCGCCATTCTTTTTTTAAAATTGTATCTATATCAATCAACATCAGCTGTTGCCAAAATTAAATGGGTAATTTAATTTTTTACATTGAAACGGTTGTTCGGATTTTTGTGCACATTTAAGTGAATTTTCTGTATAGTACGAAGCAAATTTCTCAACATTCTCAAAAGAATCCGCTCAAACGTTCTCGAAAAATTAAACTGCCCAGTTAAATGTGGCTATAGCTGATGTGGCTTGGTTCCTTCCTGCTGAATGCGCACCAAGAAAAAACTATGGCTTATAAACCAATTAGTATGAAACACCATTAATAGTTGTGTATGAACTAATGATTATTGGTCTGTGGACCATACGGTGGTAGCCTGTACCATAGTTTGGTATATATACCATAACTAAGGTATAATGTACCATTGTTATATGTTGCTTTCATTACTATTAGTGGTGTTCCATATGAACCACTAATTGGTTTATAAGCCATAGATTTATCTCCGTGCGGTCCAATTAGCTCGGCCCCGATGAGACACTGAGGAAATGCATATTTACGACTACTTGCACAACTGCTACTATTATCACCTCTGGTACTCGCACCTGATCTGTTTATGTTTCAACCCCACCCACGAACATACGCTTAGTTGTCTCTTTAACCCTCCTCCTCTGCTCCCTCTCTTTTTTGCATATTTTTTATCTCCATTCTGTTTTCACTTGCCTCGTTTTACCAGCGATAAAAATGAGTTTCCTTATTTCAGAGTCACCTGTCACTAGGATGGCTGATAGCATTGTGTATGCTCTACTACTCCTTGGCGAGCCCGTCGAAGATGGGCGATCAGAGCTACGTCTACGACAGGTGGGACGCCGCCAACTACGCGGCCTTCGCTCCGATCACTTGGTGTCTCTACTTCGCCTGGATCATCTTCATTTCGCATACGGGCAACGGAGGTATGCCTTCTCATATTTTTAATCGTAAAAATCTTATGAAGAAAGTAAATAATTTAAGAAAAAAATAAATTGCAATTAGAAATATACATGAATTCCATAGCTTACGGCTCCGAACATACGTCAGATAGGGACGCCTGAGAAATTGAAAGACGAAGAGGAAGAGAAGGAGGAAGCAGGGTGGAGGNAGGAGGGTAGGAGAGAAGGATGGTAGGAGTGGAGAATGGTAGGAATGGAGGATGGTAGGAGTGGAGGAAGGGAGGAGGGTGGGAGTAGGAAGAAGAGAAAGATGGGGCTGGGAGCGAGGAGGAAGAGGAGGAAAAGAAAAAGTAAAAAAGAAGAGGTGAAGGGGAAAAGATAGAGCGAAGAGGAGGAAACAGTCGAGAAAGATAATAATTATCTATTTGTCCAATTTTTTCCTGTTCTTTCTCGTTTCTCATCTTTTTTTCCCTACCACTCTTCTTTTTTCTCAGATTATCTCTCCCCTACTTTACTCTTTCCTCCTCCTCCTCATTTTTGTCTCCTGATTCTCCTTCTTTCAATTTCCTATGAATTTTTAACTGATAATTTTGGGAGTCAGCTGAGATCTGAGTCTGATAGCGTGGGATCGAACAGGAGAAACCTACCTAGATCGGGAATTTTTTTTTAAAAAAAAAAAAAAAAAAAAAAAACTAAGAGCAAAAACAAGTTATGGTGGGTTGACATCCTCAGAAAACACTATTCTAAATTTTGCCTCCATGATCAGAACTTAGATTACCGCATTGAAATGCGTGTTGCATCCTTGTTTCATTGCTTGGCATACCACAGAGAGTTCTTCAAGGAAATCGCAAAATCTGATTTTCCGACGCGACGCAACCAAAATCGTCCTGTCGAAAATAATCCCTATGCTTGGACGCTCACGATTCG
Organism: Bemisia tabaci; assembly: GCF_001854935.1. NCBI lineage: Eukaryota > Metazoa > Arthropoda > Insecta > Hemiptera > Aleyrodidae > Bemisia > Bemisia tabaci. The sequence continues at coordinate 5,038,547 of NW_017547282.1, forward strand.
ATGGCCAAAATGCGAAACCGCGTATCTCCCTTGCAACGGTGCAGACTTCCTGTCATCGGAAAATGAGTCAATTTCATTTTACGAAAGTTTCCTTGATTTTTCTCCTTTATTAACAGAATATTTCGTAGAAATTTCAAATTATAGTGTTGCCTTGTCTTGCCTCGAAAAAATCAAACAGAAACAGAGATTTTGAAACACCGCAATAGAAGTAAGATCGTGATTTCGCACCTTAGCCATCGACATTAGGCATTCGCCTATAAATAGACGTATTTCTGTCAAACGGAACTATGTGCATTAAGACATGAGCCCTGAGACCCATAAGAATATGTGCATAACAGGGCTCACGTCATAATGCACATTCTTTCGTTTGATAGAATTACGTCCAAATAAAACTCAACACGCAGGCTGCTTAATCTGAGAAAAATTGCAAAGGTACGTATTTAGGTATCTCTGTTTTGTAAAATTGAGTCCAGTACCAGTTGAGAGGCCAGTTGGAGGACAAGGCTCATAAGTGCAGTTTTTGAAATAAAATGAAATATTAATGATTTTAAGTAAAACTAGTCCTAATGCATATACTGTGAAGAATCCACTCCCAAATTCCCATTTTTAAGCGTCAAAAAGTCAGTTTGAACTGTCTTTCCGCCATGAGGATCCATGTAATTTAGAAACTTCAAACACCTATATTTCTCGAAATAGGAAAAACTGCACTATGCGTCTTGTCCTCAAAGCTCCTTAGTTCCTGTATCTCTGTAACTACTTTTTCCGGTAAGCTCTTCAATGATGGCGTTTTTTTCCTCACATTTATCCCCCTCACTTTTCTCGCAGGGATCATGGGCCGAGCTTTATCGTGGAAAGGGTTCGTAATATGTACAAAGCTCTCTTACAGTGTGTACTTAACCCAATTTCCTGTTTTCTTCTACAATGTCGGCACGACGCGGCACGCTGACACGTATCAAGTCTTTTTACTCGTAAGTGACTTCATTTATTCTTTAGATGATAAGCTGTGGTAATTGACATTTCATTGCTTCCTACTGGAGACGAGCGTTACCCGTTCTGCCGTGCTAAGGAAAAACGCCGCATGAACCTTCAGGCGTTGTCAAATTTCTTTTGATAAAACACGATTTTCCTGGTAAACTTATGAATATTTTCCTTCCAACTTTGCAGATAATTTTGTTCACAATTTCATCTAAAGCCTCTGAAAATTTCAAGGGAAAATATTCATAACATTCCTCAAAAATAAACATTTCATCGAAGGAAATTTGGCAACTCTCGAATGTTCTTACGGCGTTCTTCCTTAGCACGGCAGCGTTGCTTCCTTTCTTTCTAACTTAGTCTCAGAGGAAACAAAAAACAAGGGTTTGGTTCCAACGTTCGGACGTTGGAGAGCGATCACCGCACGAATCTTTTGAATTTTTACCTGGCAAAATTCAGACAGTCCTGCATGCATATAAGCGCCCAATGCTGGAAAAGAGGAAATTTCTGACAATTTCACATTTCATTGTCATGTGGTACCCATAAGGATCGAAAATCAATAAAAAAATTCGTTCACATAGATTACTCGATTGACTTTTGAGGTTTATAACGTAGACACTTTACAAGAATCCCCCTGCATACAGGACCGGATTAAGGAGGCGGCAAAATTAGGGGGCGGCAAATATTGCAATTTTTTTAAATGCAGGTACAAAAAAATCGGGTTCAAAAAAAATTACAAACAAGAACATGTGACAAAATCTCTCATTTCCTGAGAGTTCATTAATTTCTAAATTTGACGTATTTCGGTGATACAAAAGACTGCGCACCTTTAATTAGATGAGTTAAGAGAGGAACCAAACACGTAATTCGGCCTGGAGCGGCGCGGCGCAAAGAGAAATGATGACGAGGACTTGAGATGAAAAGGAGACGCCCTCGACGCGGCGGTCGGCATGTAACACATATTAGTGCCTACGAGACTGCATGAATACTTCGCGCATTGCGTCAAACGCACAGTGCCAACAAGACTACATGAATACTTCCCGCAAAGCGCCGAACACAGTGTGGTCAGCGCGGCACGGCGGCGGAAGTTAAAATTATTAAACCACATTTATGTTTGTTCTTTCTTATTTTTTTAGTTAATTTTTTACAAATGAAAGGCCTTGTCCCCACAGAGATAGGTTTACAAAACTGAACTTTTGCTAGTAGTGTTGACAGGGCTTACGCAAAAATGTGTCCAACACGAGTGAACGCGTCTCATGCACCCTTCTCCTTCCGGCACGTTCACTTTATGGTTTTTATTGATGTTTCACAATGAATGAGAAAAGGGCGGCAAAATACAGGCGGCCCATGGAAGGCAAGTAGGTAAATCCGGCCATGCTTGCATAATAATTAATAATATCATCATCCTCCGGTCAAAGTATCATAAGCTCCATGCGACGTTTCAAAATTTCCGCCGCCATTTTATTTTTTTACAGAGGTATTGTTGGTTGAATTTGTTTGAAAGTTTCACTGAATTTTATCGGCAGTACAAAAAAAAATTAGTGAAATTTTCGGACAGATTCATAGAACAATTTCTCGGTAAAAAAATAAAATGGCGGCGGAAAGCTTGAAATGCCGCATGGCACTTGTGATACTTTGGCCGGAAGATGACGATATATGTATTCTTATGAGACTTCAAGGCACAATGATGGCGCTAGTTTCAGTTTCCCAGTAAAAAGAATGAATAATAGGAGGGAATATTCCAGAGTCACATGTAGCGAGGCGAAATCAGAATAATACTGTTCGATTAATCTAATTCGTGTGATGATTTAAAACACTTTTTTTTCAAAATTTTTGTTTCAGATAAACTTCAAAGAGCTAATATCAATAGCTGTTGCGTCGATAGCGTTAACAATACTGTTCGAGATTCCATTCCAGAATATCAGAAGTATCATATTCAGGGTGCAACCAAAGCCTGCAGTGAAGAGCCAGTGATCCTCCTCATGATGTTCCACTTTCAAGTTTCACGCAAGAATCGTCGTTCAAACTGATCGGCACCGCTGATCCTTTCGAACTGAATTCATACCAACGTGGAAATTGGGGAAAAGTGACTGAATCTCGCTCTATCTCCTGGAGAACGTCTCCGTCGTGGTTCAAACTAAATCAGTTTCATAACTAGCAGCGGTTCTCATAAGTTGGTGATATCATATTTCCAACATGAAAAGCTGCTCGTAATTTTTTTTCCACACAAGAGTAGGTGCTTGGTGTTGAGGCTTGGAATCCTTGCTGCGTTTAAAAATGTTGATTTTTGAATTGAGTCACTTTTCTGGGACGAAATCCGCAAGATAAGATTATTTTCTTTTTATAGAAGAATGCAAAGATACCTTGAGTGCCGATTTTGTTTTACAAGAGGTGTGACATCCTTTCACTTCAAATGAAACCTGAAATGAGACTTGTGTTGCACCACTTTTGTAAAAGTGCGTTTTTATCCGGCGCGAAGAGCCATTGGTCTCCGTTTTTCTATCAAAGGCGATCTAGAATCATGTGGAGTTGTGGCATTCGTTCGAGACGTGTAATCTAAAGCTAAAATAGAATACACGTACCTCTATTGCAGTGTTTCAACATTTCCGTTTTTATTTTTTTATTTTGATGACTGACAAAGCAATTTCACACTTAGAAATGTACGTAGAAGATTCTTCGAAGAGAAAAGAAAAATCACAGAAATCTTAAAAAAGTCGCGTCAATCGGTTGTCTGATAAAAAATAAAGTAAAACGGATAATTTGGAGCTTTGCAAACGAGGAAACGTGGCTTCAAAGTTTTGCTATTACTATCTATCTTCAGCTTATCTTCCATTTCAAAATATACTTTTAAAGTTAAGGGAGAAAGTAAATTATCAAAATAAATGAACGTCGATAGGAAGCCAGTTGTGCCAAAGAAAAATATTTTTTATTTTTTAAAAAACTGGATTTTTACAATTTACTACAGGACTAAGAAAACGTTAAACTTTCTCCCCATTCCACGCTTAATTTCTAGGTTACTCTCTAGTAATTTTTGGTATTTAAATTATGGCCAATGCTTAAAACGATTATAAAGTATTATGAAGCAGATCTCAGTCAATTTCTGGATTCAAATTTAGTAGTTTACATTAATATTTTTCTTTTTTTTACATTATTTATTATAAATTTTTATTTATTTTTATTTTATACTCTCTATGCCCCTTTGGTTGAATGTCTTTTGACTTAAGGGATTTCTGGTTCATGACTTGATAAAACTATTTGACAAATACTCAATTTGATTTTGAGGAAAATGTTATCAAAATTTGATGTAATATGGCATAATGACACAATTTTTTACGTAAAAATTCACGATTCACCGATCATTTCCTGATATTCTACAGTTCATCTCTCTTTTTCTTTTTCTTTTCAACGGGATATTTCATCATCAGAAATACCTTGAGCTGGTAGCCCCTTCATTCAAAACGTCAGTTTAATATAGTACTTGTCACGACGAAGCAATAACAGTCCCATCGTCCCAGGGACGTATAAAAACTGCATTTAACTTGAACAATTTTTTCCTTAACACTTTAGGCGTTAAAATTATTTATTGTACATATTAGATTCATAATTGATAGATATTTATTGCTATAATTTTTGTTAGATTGTATATTCGATCAGTGTTTGTATGTGTTTTGTGAAGTGATAGAAGAAGAAAAAGTAAGATGCGAACATAAATCTTGCGCTTATTCCAGAGGTTAGGACGTAATTTGAACTAAAAAAATCGGGCAAAATAGGTATGGAGACAACTTTCCCTCATCGATCTAAATAATTCAAGTGGGATTGAAGAGGTTTCTGAAAAAGACCGCATTAGAATTTGGGATGTGCTTGTTTCTTTAAGTGGCAGCAATTTTTATTAAAATTGATTTCCATTATTTCGTGTGAAAGAAATTTCTTTGCGGCTTTTCTTCAACTTGTGATACTCATTTCAATTAAAAACGATTGAATACAAGCATAATTTCGAATCACAGAGAGTGCACGCAACACTAAGTTGTAATTAAAATATACATCGGCATGGGGCTATGAAAATCACGGTTTAGTTTCAAAGCCTGCCCTCCCTTTTGCCTTATTCCCGTTTCTTTGCCAACCTACCACTTCCCCTCTCTGTTTCTTGAATTTCGTATTCTGTTTGAAACGGTCTTTCAGAATCACCAAGTTATCAAAAATTGTAAGCTGCAAAACAAAACCGACGAAAATTTCAAAAATTTCAATTTTTTTCTTCTTTTTCATTGAAAGATACGGATGTTCGATCCAGAACTTTAATTTTATAAAAACCAAAGAGGAGTTCTAGGACAATAGATTTCCAAATTTCGTGCCTTGTAATATGCAAATGTTTTGTCAAAAATGTGTTAAATTCATTTGCTTCCTTCTCGTACCTATTGCAGTGCTTCATCCTAAATATTTATTTACGTCCCCCTGTGTTTTCGTTTTTTACTTGCTTTTCTTCAAAAATCAAAACCGTGTAAGTGCCTAATAAATAGAATGTTTGTTCAGCCAAATATATTTGTAAACTTTTACGAATTTGTGATTCTGAATAAAATTCATTTTTCTATTAGACGAATCAATGTGATTTGGGACTTTTTGTTTATCCAGTTTGTATAGCTTTCTTAAACCATTCCGTAGACATTTGAGCAGGGTACAACTTCATGTAGAATACGACGGACTCATGAGTTGAATTTTTTTTTTTTTTTTTAAACATTTTATAATCATACTCCCCGCACACAAAAAACCATGGTCTTTTCAAACTAAAATTGAGCACCAAACTACTTTCGGTGTAATCACTATATTTTACGATGTCTGCATACTAGCTAGTTTTTACAAAATGAAAAGTATTGTAGTAGAAGAGGAAGGAGGTTTGGGTAAGACGAGGCCCTAGTTATTTTCCAAACGTTTCAGCTGACTTCTGAGCCAAATTTGGCCTAAGTTAATTATGATTTTTTGCGAGGAGCAAGTTTGAATTTACTGTTTATATTGTAAACTACGCGTGTTTATTGCTGACATAGTCGTTTATTTTGGAAGTTTTTGATGAGTCCAACTTGTTCTGCGTGAGAATTTGATGAGATCAACTGAGCTGTAGTGTTTAATTTCTTACCCTGTTTAGTGGTCCATTGTACCATTTCTCGACGATTTTGTAGTGTTAACGGTCACCACACTTGGATGCAGGGTGGAACGTAAGAAAGGTATGAAACATTAGAAATTTCTATGAAACACTTCCGGCAATTTCACGGGCCTATAAGCTTAAGAAATTTATGACATTCTTGAAGCGAATTTTTCAGGGACTACTTACGTATATGTATACAAACCGCACTTAAGTGCAAAGAAACCTTGATCATCGACACCTCATTCTCAAGTCTAAATGCCTTAAATTTCAAAGATTTCTAAAATTTCCGGAAATATTTCAAGAGAAATTTCATGATTTAATATTTCATGAAATTTTGCCACCCTGCTTGGATGAAGGTAGCTATTATCGTCATGGCTAATTATTATTAGGAAGAGGAGCCAATCCAAAATAAACATGATTCTAGGAAACATTCTCTAATTTTTTTCAATTTATCTACACATCATACAAAGGGCAAATCTGCGCATAAAAAATATTGAGGAAACATTCAATTGATGAATGAACAAAAACAATCACAACAATGTGTCTAGCGAACTAAAATAACATCTCAAACGTAAGTAAATAATAGAATAAATAATGTTACCTAATTGAATTGACAAGAATGACAAAAATAAATAGTTTTAGAAATTACGGGGTAAGTAAATAAATAAATCAATAAATAAACAAAGGGTTTCAAGCATAAACGAGTTAAGTGTACAAGTATTGAAATTTTTTCACGATATTCATCTCGTGTGTACCTCACCTGACAAAATATTTATGAAATTAAATACTACTTTCGTCTTTCGCCTCAATTTTTGAATTCAAGGATGAATACCTTCCATATTATTTTTCAGCTTGAGTTGAGTTTTTCGTACAACTGTCCCGTAATTTTTGAATGTTAACTTAACTCCTTCATTCGTGATACCCTTTAAATAAATTAATACATGACTAGAAAAACAAATGTTTCTAAATATTCACTTAACCCCTTCATCCTTGACACCCTTTAAATAAATTAATACATGACTAGAAAAACAAATAATAGAAAAAATGAGTCAAGTGATGATCAAAAGCGGAAAAAGCAGAAAGAGTTTGGAATGGTTGGAATGAAGGATGAAAATTTTAACAGAAAAAACGCCAAACTTCTGTGGAGACAATACATATTCCACTAGTAGGTACTTAGACAATAGAGCCCGTCAATTTTTAGAGTGCATACACAATAAAAAGGGAAAATTCATCATGGCCATTACAGTGTAATAAGTAATAAGCACCTGACTGCTCGCAATTATCCTGGAATGTACAGAAAATTATTTTACCTGACATTTATCAATTTTGAAATTATTGAGGATTATTAAGCGGACAGAGGGTCCCCTGTAAATTGAAAGATGTGAGGAGCTTCTTATACATAGCATACACCCATTCTCATCTTAAAAATTTCGTCGCCGTATGCTACGGTCCCTTTTCTAACTGACGACCAAGAATATAACATTTTATTAGTGCACGAATAAAAAAGGGATGAATACTTTTGCAACAGAAATTGAACAAAACTAAATGTTTCCAACGGCGTTTCAGTTGAAGTAATGCCTTGATACAATTATTTGTGTTCTGGAGATGCGTGTCGCATACACAAATTCGAAGGAGATATGGATTTCTCCTCCGAGAGAAAATTTGCGCAGCGTGTACAATAGTACATTCGATTGATTACGAGATGAGCTTTAATGAAACAGATTTCATCGCCACTTTTACTCCTTGATTTCTTGTCCTTTCCTCAATTCTCATAGGAGTATACTCCTATGAGATGTATTGCTCCATATATGGAGTAATACATCTCATTGTCAGCGGCGACTTGTGATGACACGATGCTCGGTCAAGAACACCAAAAGTGCCTTCAACTTTTTGTGTATGCAACACGCATATTTTCAGAGCACGAATAGTTGTATTAATGAACCAAAAGAGTTACGCTAGCTATTGAAATTGTCTGCTGGTCTAATCATGATCACAGCATCACCTCTTAACACGTCTCCTCTTTAAGATTGCACATGCATAAAAGGCGATCTGTACAGTGGAAAATTTACGGATATTGACTCCAGCTGGCCGATTGTGGAAATTGGAACAACATGTGTGCAATAGCACCAAAACGGACTATACACTGTTTCGAAAACTCCTATTTCAGATGGATCTTATTTTCATATTTCACTTAATTATGTTCAATTATTAATATCAGGAGTAAGGCTCGGCAGGTGTGCTTTTACCATTGATAAAATTTTCTGAACCTACACCAGCTACAAATTTCGGTAACCATTTATCATCTTTAAAAATCTACAATTAATGTCAAATCTACAAATGTACAATCAATATAAGAGATCAGTGTACATATAATAATCTACAAATGTATCCCTAAACTTCTTACAGAGTATTTAATTAAGTATCAACAAAATATACTATCCATAAATATTTCCTAATTTGTTTTTTATTTTTCAATTTCTTACAGGGGTAAGACTAGCACGTGTAATACTTGACCTTACACGGTCATTTGACTTAGATTGTGTGCACCAGTCATTGTTGCGATCCAATATGGACACTTTGACATGGAAAGGGGCTAATAAAACAATTTGTCGCATCTCTGAGGTTTCATGTGTTCATGATGTTGAACACTCATAACTTTTGTGGAATTTCTCTTTGATATTAGACTTTCCTCTACACAACAAAATTTACAAAATTAAAGAAAATAACTCTTGAATTTAAGGATTAGTATGAACATGAATGTATAACAGAAAACTCAGTAATAGCGAAAAGTTGTCTCCTTTTGCATATTGGGAACATTAGCTTAAATTTTGATTCAAGTTTTTTTTCAATCGGTAAAAAATATCTTAAGTTCCTTCCGGTATTATTATTTAACTCACATTATAATTACCTTAAATTTCTAACAGAACATTTTACGGGGAAATACGAGGCGAGCTGGTAAATTGCTTCAGGAATGAAAACAGCTACCATTTCGAACAGCGAGATTTTTTGAGATATTCTACAGAGGGGCAGAAAGAGAGAGGGGGGCAGGAGAGAGAGACTACAACGCTCTTTACAGAAGATCTTTACAAGAGATCTAAACAAAGGAGGATAGAGTTAAACTCAGATTCTCTCGACGAGACGAACACAAATGAAAAACTTATTTTTCCTCATTTTGATATTTTTTCTCTTATTTGATATATCTCGAAAGTTAGTTTACTGACCAATTCCGACACACCTGTAATGTTCCAAATATTCGCAGGAAAAAACTAGGCGCATTTTAAATTTCCTGACTCGGTGGGAGTATCTGACATTAAGATTGACTGGATATATGTGACTAATTAATTAAATAAAATATACATATATGCATGTTAGACGTATTACTAGGTAAGGCAACTAACAGTGATTCAGTAATATACAATGATCATTATTTTGGACGATCCTGATTTTATTTGTTTATTCATTTGTTTTATTTATCGTAGTTAATAACATGTCACGACTTCTCCAGAAATCACTCCTCCTCACCTCTTCTCACGCAATATCTTCACTACTTCCGTTCATATTGAAAGTTTCCTTGACTTCTTTTTTGTGAAAATTGAGTTTTTAGCGGGGGGTGATAAGTTCTATAATGTTTGTTGCCTTTTGCAACCAGTGATGAATGCAAGATAGTTAAAGAAAGCTATCATCCCCCTCTTGCTACGAGGGGCGGTGTAGCTAGGGGTGCTATGGTGCTTCAGCGCCACAGAAATTCTGACGGGTGGCTCAGAAAACCCTGGCAAGATTCATGTAGGGGCCCCTCAAACTTTAAAACCCAAATAGGAGGACTTTTGGTCAGTTAGGGGGGCTCCACCTTAAAATAGGGGCCGCGAAAACGAATCAGCACCCCAAGAATTTTCGAGCCAGACCGACACTGCTCACCGAAAAAGTATGAAATGGGAGTTAAACAGTGGCATGGCGTGCTTTACAATATATCAATTCATCTGGCATTGAAGCCTCTGTAATTAAAAATATCGATTATTCAGGTGTTTGAAACGAACACCATAATAGTCGATTTCCTTACCACAGCTTCAATTGGGGAAATATCTATAATCGATCATTCACGCCTCGACACTGGAGTTAAAAAGAAAAAAATGTATCAAGCACATTCGCTTTGTAAGCTTATCTATTCCTGAACTCGCCAATGTTTGTTATAATATCAATGAGCGATACAGTAAGTAAATATCAAAAAATAAACAAAAAAAAAAAAAAACATTGTAGAGAACGTAAAATGCAATACATGGAATGTGAAAGTTTTGACTTATTTGCACAACATTCAGCACACGTGTTTGTAATAATGGAATATAGTCTCAAACTATTGTCCTTCCGTCAGTGGATACGACATTTGGATTGCATTTTGCAAGAAAGAACCAATAGCATTTCAATGTAAGATTTTGAGACTCTTTTTACCTTGCAAATATAAATGTATCATCAAAAAAGTTTTATCTTTACTCCAAATAATCTTTGTGAATTTAAATTTTTGCATGATTTAAGTAATTATTTACAAAAAATGTAAGTTGCACAATCCTGGTACCATTCGAATGCTCTTGGTTCCTTTTTGAAAAATTCAATCTATTCACTACTATACATATGTATGAGTAATGTGTAATATGCATGAGTCAGAATTTCAATCTCGGCAATTATTCACAACTTTCAAAAAATAGTCAACCCACCCACCCACCCACTGGCGCTATTATTTGATGTTGAAATATCATATGTTCAGCTTGATGCCACAAGAGGAAGGTAATAAGAGGACATGAGGAGTTCTTTCTTTTTTTCAGAGACATGAAAACTCTTATGAGGAAGTCAAGTTAACCACAAATCATTCTGTGACATTCTTCAACTACAAGGGCCGTCGAGAAAGTAAGTTCAAAGATTATACTTTTTTTAAATTATTAAAATAGATACAGAGAGTCGGTAAAATATATCTTTAGGCCACCGTATTGAGCTATCCTACGAGTTATAGAACATTAAGAAGATGGTTTTAAGCAAACGAGTCGTGTTTACATTAAGAGTTTAAGAAGAAAAAAAATACTTAAGTAAGTGCAATTTAGCACGGTATAGGAGGCCAATCCTGCTATGTTTTAGCATTTAATGGTTCTTTATTGTATTTTGCAAGAAGCTCTACCTTCTTCGAATTACTTACTTAAAAATTGCGACAGATGTAGTAGTTCACGTGCCAGTGGAATAACAAACAATGGGAAAGGATGGATTTACAGGATGTTTGCGACGAACCCATTAATAATCGATTCTTTACCACAACATCAAATGGGGGAATATCGATACTCTATAATTCACGTCTTGCCACTGCTGTGGGACCTGCGCGGAAAGGAGTTGAGCTCGAAAACTCCTCTTTCTTTGAATTCTAATCCACCAAATTAACTGTTCTAAAACTCATCAGAGAGCTGAAGGAAGGAGCTTTCAAATGTCACTACGTGTCTGTATCTACAATAATCTTAAGGATATCAAATCTTTGAACTTGCACTCTCGACAACTCTCAAGTTCCTCGTAAGCTTTCATTGATTCATCAAAATTTTCAATTAATCTAAACTGTATAATATATTGAGTGAATTGATCAGAACAACATAATTGAAGTATCATCTTCACAATGTGTAGCATTATCTTGTTCAATAAATTGATCGTTTTACTTTCCTTTTAACTAAGCATATACAATAAAGTCAGACCATTGAATTAACATTAAAGAGGAGAGAAGTAAGGATGATCAAAAGTACTTGAGTTCCAAACTCTCAAAAAACTACACTCCTGGTGAATATATATGAACAAGCAGATACAATAATAAATTAAGAAGTAACACAAGTGGTAAAAATAAAGGTATTCATGACTAGCATTAGCTTCATAAATGAGCCTAAGAGACCATTTAAAAATGTTACCGATGATGTAACTTTTGAAAATTAAGTACATATGAAAATAGTCACAGCCACAGTTAAAATTAACTACTTATGGAATTTCATTTTAAGAGATCGAAAAAATCTCAAGCCGAGCCGAGTTCGACCAGAAAAAATTTGTACAAAAATCTCATCAATTTGCCTGACGCACAAGAAGAGATCAGGTCCAAGACTAGAGATGAAGAGAAACTTATATTGACTAGAAAAGTTTAGAAATACAAGAGTAAATAAAAATAATGACTATCATTGGGGATTTAAAATACATATTGTAGAATGACTTTCGCACACGTACATCTAATCTCCATTTTGGAAGTACCATTGACCTTGTTAATGAGATTGCCCGACCACTCGCCATCTCAATATGAAATGTTAGAATAAAATATAGAGAGCGAGATTTTAAGCTCAGATTACTCTTTTTGGCGATGCAAAACCAGATTTTAAATACATCAGTTAAAAGTTTAAATGAAATTACTTAGTTCCCGTATAATCCACAGTTTGCCCACACTTAAGTTTTTATAACGATGAAATCAAAGCTTTTCTCGAACTGTTTATCTTCTGTGATTACTTTGCTATTTTTGCTGTTCTCATACTTTCATGCTGGAGCAAGGTGCGTGTTTTATTCGGCTGGGCATATAGCTCTCTCAAATTGATATCATCAAATATTAAAAACATTTGAAAATTTGCGTATTTTGTCCGCAAATTTCATTTATCAAGGCACGGCGGGAGAATGACCAATACGTCACATAATTTGCCACAAACGCTCTTAATTTGGACCGGGTACTCAAAATGATGGTAATGAAACTTTGATAAGTCCGCGGGAACAATGTTATTGATTTTCCCTTTTCCATTGGATCGATTTTCCGACAGCACCCACACCACCGCATTCAAAGATCTATTAAGAGCAAAAAATTCTGCATGACTGCTTTGAAATCGTGGTTTTTTCAGCTAAATGTTTCTGAGTCAACATCCATTCTATTTGCAATGGATCTCAAGAGTTTCTTCCCTATAGATTGAAGGTATAAAATTCATCAGTTAAAACTAATATTCTAACAAAATGTTACTTTAAATCAATCAAAAAAATGACGATTTGACGTACATCAACCAGAATTTTAAGCCAGTATCAATAATTAAAAGAAAAGTTGTTTAATACACTCACCAGCACAGACTGAACGAGTTACTCGAGTTATTCGGTTCATCACATAAATGGACGTATTTCTGCCAAACGAAACTATGTGCATTGTGACGTGAGCCCTGTCATGCATATATTCTTATGGGTTTTAGGGCTCATGTATTAATGCCCATAGTTCCGTTTGGCAGGAATTCGTTCAAATGACCGATAAAAAAAGAAACTACTAAAACGTTGGAATAACGTGAGTATCAGCGCGGGTGTGTACATTAAAACAAAATTTCTTAACTAATTTCTCGAGAAAATCCCCAAAAGAGGAAGACTTCTGAGCATGATAAATGTTCCGAACTTTCATAGAAACTTAAATGCGCACAACCAGATGTTATGAGAAATTAGCGTGAGGTTAAGAGACACATGGGCTGCACAGTTTTACAGTGCAGACGCAACATTGAGTTGAAATAAGGTTGACACACAAGTGCTTGCTGACTTTTTAAAGTCCTGAATATTATTAGAAATTGTGAGTTTTGTCAATATCGGATAGCACACAATTAATTGACGATAAAAAATCCGAAAAATCCGTCCAGATTTTACTCTATTAAGTATAGTGCCTAGCGCTGCTTTAAATAAATACAGTTATTTTTATTACTCTGCATTCAAAAATGTATGTTCGTAAATGTATGACTCTGGGACCACTAGGACACAGGAACTATCGAGTCTTCTTCAAAATTCAAAAGGACAAATAGTCTTGGAACAAAAGTGATTGAAAATTTAAAGCCATGATCAGTACCACTCCTGTAAAAACCCTTTCATTCTGCCTGATACATTCCAACCGTACGACAGCCGAAGTGTCCCTTAACCTCGTGCAGTGGCAATTCTTCCGATTTGGCAACACTGCTATCCCTCCATTTAAATCCGATGTGATCGATTTTTGGCGAGGCAGCATGAGCCGCATGGAATCGATCGATATCGATTATATTACATACATTTAAATTGACGGATCCCAGTGTTACCGACCCTTGGCGGATCCAGCAAATTGGCATTATTGTCTTTTCTCCATTTACATCTACGGAAATGTATCGATTCTTGGAGAGGCCAGGTACTCCGACAAGAATCGATTGTTTAGCATAGGTTTAAATGAAGAAAAAGCGGTGTTGCCAAATTGCTACATCCGCCTCTGTTACCTGCATTGAAGAATCAGCACCGATCTCTCGAGTAGAAATCCTAGCTGGCTAAATTGCACGACGATGAGGGCGAGATTCCCTCGAAATAACAATAACAATTTATACAAGTTGTACTTTAAAGTGGTGGCGGTTGGGGCTCACAAGAACACCAAGTGCTGGAGCGCGTAGCCGGCTGTATGTCACAAGTCGTGGTGTTGGCCGCCCAGGTTGTTGGGCGATGGCTGGTCGTCGGAGAGGGCGCCCATCCCGAGGGCGCCCATGCCCACACCGACGCCCACTCCGGCCTTTGCCGGCTCCTCGTCCTTCCACTTGTCCATGGAGCGGCGCCGCGCATTCATGAAGAAGTTACCCACCGTCGTGGGCTCCAGTCCGAGCTGCCGGGCTATCGTCACCTGCATCTCCTTCGAAGGCCTCTTTGTTTCCTGGAATCACAAAATTCCGCGTCATTTTATAAAATTCAAAAAAACTTTCGTGAAGATTTATTTTAAAATGTTGAGGAATTACCTTCGTACCTGGGTGGAGACGAAGGGGACGCCCGGTGAAAGGTTGGCGACAGGGGGTTATGGATGAGATGCGGGAGTGCCAACTCCTTGATGATCTGTGGGCGGACCGAGTTTTGTGGCGTTTAGGCGTCGCAGAGCGCCGGAGAGCGCTGTGAGAGCGACTCCTATGTATGTACCTTCGTGCCATGGAGAAAATTTATTCAAATTTGCACAAAAATCTGCACAACCCTTTTCATGTAAATAACTAAATCGCTTGATTTTTTATAATTCAAAAAATGAAAAAGAATGAGCAAGATGAAAACACTGAAACTATGACCCGATTATTCAAAGTAACAGGATGCTAGAATAGTGCGGGTCCGCACTATTAATTGGACCGCGTTACACAGAAAAGGAACACTGAAAAAAATATTAGTAGAATGTACCAACCCTTCGCGCTGTATTTCACACAGCGTCAATCATTTAGAGTCAATTCTGCCAGAGGAAAGGTAAACGTTACTACATGCTGGTACAGGTAGCTATTCCTCTGGCAGAATCGACGCTGTGTGAAATACAGCGTGAAGGAATGGTAAGTTCTATCAATCTTTCTTTTCAGTGAACCAAGCCACATCAGCTATTGCCACATTGAATCAGCCGATTTAATTTTTGACATGAAAACGGTTGTGCGGATTTTTGTGCTTTGAATACATTTTCTCCATGGCACGAAGCAAATTCCTTAAAATTGTAAAAGAAATCTTCACAAAAGTTCTATTATGAATAATTAAAGTATCCAGTTGAAATTGGCATCAACTGCTTTATTGACTTGGTTCCTTTCTGCTAAAAACGGTCCAATTTTGAGTCTAACGGTTGTATACTCATAGTCGTTCCTTAAACAGCTCCTTGCCTTAGTATGTCTCGTATGGTTCACATTGTCACTAGGAGAGGTTTAAAGTTATCAACATCGCACCTTGTAAAAGGGCCATTTCAACAAGTCTTGAGCAAAATTCCGAAGCATATAACTAGGAAAACTAATTTCTGTAAGGGATAACAAGGATTTGTCATCGGGAAAAATTGTAAATACGAGTAAAGATGAAAATATCCTATGATTTCGGCAAACACCTTTGAAATTTTCAAGATTTTTCAGTTTCTTATGATTTAGTTTTTTTGTCGGTACCTGCATCGTGGGCCGTCACCTAGGCAGGTCATTTTTAACCAATTTACAATTACTGTGACTCGCTTGTTATTGTCCACCTCCAAGATTTCTCCCGATTTCGCTCTATGCCATCAACAACCCCATAAAATTAACATCCTAATACTCACCTTAAATATAGCTTGAAGCGTGCGTCGCTGAAGATCTGTAAAAACTAAACGAGGTTTCTTGGTAGCAGGAGTATGCTCTGACATAATTTGAGGGTCCTCTTTCCGCTTGCAGGCTGCCGAAGCTGAAATGCAAAAACGAAATAATAAAAAATTTGGCAAACTTGACAAAACATACATCGAAATGGGAGATGGAAACTTATCGTAACAAAGAAGGTGGTTTTTATTTCTAATTCCTTACATCGAATATTCATCATCTCCCCGTCATTCTGATATAATCCAGAGATGCCTTAACCACAACTGCGACAACAAACTCACACTCAGAGACAAGAGACCCTCCACTAGTATCTTGGCAATGGTGGAAGCTTTTACTTTCGGGACTTCAGCATTCAGCTGTTGACCTACCTACTTGGTTGATGGCTAACAACGTGTTAGCCGTTTCGTTTTGCAAACAAACCGAAGTTTAGAAAACTTGTTTAACTCATGACGTTACCCAAAGCTCATCATCCGCCAAGTGGTAGGTCAACAGCCGAAAAAAGAGTGATGACTGTCGCTCCCTTATTGTCAGAGACAAGAGACCCTCCATTGGCCTCTTGGCGATAGGTGGAAGCTTTTACTTTCGGGGATTCAAAATTCCTTACGGTCAATTATAAGGGAGCAATAGTCATCACTCTTTTTTCGGCTGTAGACCGACCTACATGGTCAATCAACAGTTTGATGTCGAAGTCCCGAAAGTTAAAGCTTCCACTATAGCCGAGAAGGGTCGGATTTTCCTACTTGCCGCCCATGGGCCGCCTGTATTTTGCCGCCCCCTTCTCATTCGTTTTGAAACATCAATAAAAACCATCAAGTGAACGTGCCAGCGGGAGAGGGATGCATAAGACGCATTTACTCGTGTTGAACACATTTTTTGGGAAAGCCCTGTCAACACTACTATGGCACAAGGTCACGGAACTTTGCGCGAAAGTCAAGTTTCGTAAACCCATCTCTAATGGACAAGGCCTTCCATTCATAAGAAATGAGCGAAAAAATTATGAAAGAACAAACACAAAATTTGGTTTAATGATTTTAACTTCCGCCGCCGCGCCGCGCCGACCGCACCGTGTTTGGCGCAATGCGTGAAGTATTCACGCAGTCTTGTAGGCGCTATGCGTTTCACGCTGACCGCGCACTGTGTTTGTCGCAATGCGCGAAGTATTCACGCAGTCTTGTAGGCGCTATGCGTTTCACGCTGACCACAATGACCGCACGATGTTTGATGCAATGCGTGAAGTATTCGTGCAGTCTTGTAGGCGCTAATATGTGTAACATGCCGATTGCCGCGCCGAGGGCTTCTCCTTTTCATCTCAAGTCCTCGTCATCATTTCTCCCTAAGTCGCGCCGTTCCAAGCCATATTGTGTGTTTGATTTCTCTCTTAACTCGACTAATTAAAGGTGCTGGCTCTCGTATCACTGAAAGACGACAAAAGTAGAAATTACTATACTTTTAGGAAATGAGAGATTTTGTAGCCTTTTCTTGTTTGTAATTTTTTTTCTGAATCCGATTTTTTCTATACGTACATTTAAAAAAATTGCAAAAATTGCCGCCCCCTAGATTTGCCGTCATGGGCCGCGGCCCATGTGACCACTCCCTCAGACCGGCCTTGCAGCCGAGATACGAGTGGAGGGGCTCTTGTTTCTGCTTATGATTGTCCATAAGGAAGTGTCGAATCCCCGAAAGTAAAAGCTTCCACCTGTCGCCAAGAGGCCAATGGAGGGTCTCTTGTCTCTGGATACCAAATTCAAACTACTCGAAGCAAATAACCTAAAGGTAAAAGTCTTTTCAATCTTGCAACTACGGCCTGTGACAGATGCACGGAAGCATTAGAGATATTCCAATTACAACTGGAGACCTTGTCGCAAAGGGCACCGGGCACCTTCCTCCCTTTGACGTGCCCGGAACAGGCAGGATACGCTCCCGTAATATTGATGGTTACTTATAAAACCATTATTGGATATGAAATGCCGGTTGCGGAGCGCCCAGCTCAGGCGTACGGGGAGATGCAGCATCATAATGTCGCCGGCTGAACCTAGGACTGGTGACACTCGCGCGCCCCCCCGAAGAAGTGCCCAAGCTGTTGCTCTGCCATTTGCATACAATTCTCCTGACTTTGTGTAAATGTTTAAGTGTTTCAATGCTACATTCTCTCTGTGTCTTTTTTTCTAGAAACGTTTTTATCATCGCCTGAGGATTCTCCCACTGGAGCGTACCTTCTCTGTCTCTATCATTTGGATGTATTTCTGTAAAACGGAACTGTGTGCATTAAGACATGATCTCTAAGACCCTTAAGAATTTATGTATAACAGGGCTCACGTCATATTGCACATAGTTCCGTTTTACAGAAATACGTCAATTTTGTTATCGATCTGGAATGCAACTCTTGCTTTGGTCTGGAATTTTTTATTCAAGCACTAATTCCAGTGTAAAATTTCCCAAGAAACACGATGGTGCGACTGGTTTTCTCTTAAACACGCTCCAAAGCTCAAAAAAGCTTTTAAGGTTGATATCCCACACTACCTTGAGAGTCCACCTCTATATGAAGGCAAACTGTTTATGCAAAAATAGGGAGTAAGTACATTAACACGGTTGCCACTTTATTTGAGGACTCCAGAACTGAAAAAAAACGGCAACCCTGCTAACATATTTGCTCCCTATCTTTGCATAGAGAGTTTGATTTCGTTTAGAGGTGGACTCTCAGAGTAGCGTGGGGTGTCCCCTAGGGTGCGTCAAAAAAAATAAAAGTCTGAAATGTTCCACTCCCCAGGCGGCAATCGATGACGTTTGGTAAAAAAACATGTTTGCCAAAATTTGGGCCAATTTCAACCATTTTAAATGGTGCCAAAGGTCAATTTTGTGATGAAATTATAATATTTAGGTTTAGACCTCGATTTCGTACAAAAAACTCGATTTTACGCTGAAATCGTGCATTTACGAGAAAAATGCCAAAGAACTCGACTTGTAGAGAATGAAATTTTACACTAGGAGGACGTCTTTGTAACCGAAAAAAATCAAATTGAACTAGAAAAACTCAACTCGGTATTTATTTTTTTGGTCCTCAGAATTTCCGAGGTCTTACAAAGTAGAGGTTTAAAAGACTCATTTTTCACGAAAATAAGTCGAAAAAGGGTATAAATGAACTGTAGGCAAGTGTTGAGGATGCAAATGTCATCAGAACTTCCTCAGTTTAAAAAAAAGTTCCAACTATTTTGCAAAATCCTCCAAAAAGTGTACGGCTCGAGAAGCAGGATCGTGCTTTAATAGTAAGGGGAAAGTGCGGTTTAACCGGGAAAAATTGCGTAACAAACTTTCCCTATGTAATCGTCATCATTAGGTCCCCCTGAACAACTTCCTGAAAGTTAAAAAGGGCCCGACCCCGGAACACCCCTCAAAAAAGTTAAAATTGAAAATGGCGGCCGTAATAAGAGGGTCCGGGAAATCGGTATTTTAAAATGCTCATTCTGTCTCATCATGTGAGGTATCATTTCCTATGTAATTTTGGTCGTAGATTTCATAAATGAATTCCTCAAGGCCCTCCGGCCAAAGGGGGCGCTCCAAATCAAAGATGGCGGCCAAATGTGAAAGGCAGGAGGTTGCATTTTTTAAATATTCACCGAAAAAACAAGGAAAGTGAAGTGTCTTTATTTTCATGTATTTATGGCCAAGAAACTTAAATTTGATGTTATAAATGTATTTAATAAAGGAAATTAAAGGAGAGAAATACGACTACCGAGAGAAACGTAAGCTCAGAAGGGGCCTTGCGGAATTCATTTGTGAAATCTACGACCAAAATTACATAGGTAATGATACCTCACATGATGAGACAGAATGAGCATTTTAAAATACCGATTTCCCGGACCCTCTTATTATGGCCGCCATTTTCAATTTTAACTTTTTTGAGGGGTGTTCCGGGGTCGGGCCTTTTTTAACTTTCAGGAAGTTGTTCAGGGGGACCTAATGATGACGATTACATAGGGAAAGTTTGTTACGCAATTTTTCCCGGTTAAACCGCACTTTCCCCTTACTATTAAAGCACGATCCTGCTTCTCGAGCCGTACACTTTTTGGAGGATTTTGCAAAATAGTTGGAACTTTTTTTTAAACTGAGGAAGTTCTGATGACATTTGCATCCTCAACACTTGCCTACAGTTCATTTATACCCTTTTTCGACTTATTTTCGTGAAAAATGAGTCTTTTAAACCTCTACTTTGTAAGACCTCGGAAATTCTGAGGACCAAAAAAATAAATACCGAGTTGAGTTTTTCTAGTTCAATTTGATTTTTTTCGGTTACAAAGACGTCCTCCTAGTGTAAAATTTCATTCTCTACAAGTCGAGTTCTTTGGCATTTTTCTCGTAAATGCACGATTTCAGCGTAAAATCGAGTTTTTTGTACGAAATCGAGGTCTAAACCTAAATATTATAATTTCATCACAAAATTGACCTTTGGCACCATTTAAAATGGTTGAAATTGGCCCAAATTTTGGCAAACATGTTTTTTTACCAAACGTCATCGATTGCCGCCTGGGGAGCGGAACATTTCAGACTTTTATTTTTTTTGACGCACCCTAGTGTCCCCTCCATCACGGTTTTAACTTTGAGAGTTTTTTTGAGCTTTGGAGTTGATTTCAGAGAAAACTAGAGGCTCCATCGTGTTTCTTGTAAAATTTTACGTAAGCATGACTACTTTAAATCGCAAATCCTTCAAGCATGCATGCAAGAGCTCCTTTTTCGAGCCATAGACCGGCATGTCGGGCTTCGTAATGAATCGATTGATGAGCCATTTAAATCTATACAGAAAAGGATCCATCCTTAGGATCGATCAAAATCGATTCATAGCTACAAATGGTGATAAATCGATAGCTGATGATCACACCACGTTACGGCCAGTAATTCCTTTCAATTTACCTGCAAATAAGAGGAATTTCAATGCATGCTCTTTCCATAGACTGAATACCACAGACAGGGGAGGATTATTTTATTCATATCGATTAATTTCCATGGGAAGCAGCGAAGGAGGATTTGCTTTTGCTCATAACTCCCATTCGATAAAGTCCATGTATACAGAAAGAAATATGGGTATAGCTTTTAGGTGCAATTTTCGACCCGTAATTTGTGTCATGAAATATCTGATTCTTTCACTGATCAATATTTCTTAGGAAGTTGATTTAGAAAATAATCAAGGAAGTAACTCACCAAATGCATTGGTTCCCGTATTCATGTGCTCGAAGACTTCGCCTGAAACAAAATGGAAAAGAAAATCAACATTTTTTGAAGGGGAATCTGCTTAATTGCGCTCATAATTCAAGCCTTCATAAGCAATATGGATCGGAATCGAAAGTTCAGTAATACATATCACCGGCTTCATACATTTTTTAAACTAAGGAATAAATCGGTCGCACAAACCGAAAAATGGGTTGACAGCGGAGAAAATTGAAATTGGCTTTGTTTTATCATTACAAATGATTAAGGGTGGGGCACGGGACAAATTTTGCCGGAACGGAACTATGCGCATTCAGACATGAGCCCTGAGACCCATAAGAGTACATGCATAATAGGGGTCACGTCATAATGTACATAGTTCCGTTTGGCCAAAATACGTCAAAATAACTTTCACGGACTGCAATGATGAGGCAGAATCACTATCCGCCGAATTTACTGAAGCAAAGAGCCTACGGTTTATCACTTCATTTTTCCCGTGTGTGTAAATAAGGTGTTTTGAGCAGTAAATTTACTTTTTTTCAGGTACGTTCATAAAATTGAACCCAGGATTTTGACTTTGATAAACACAAGTATCACGACGCCTCGCGGTGGAAAGAGATAATAAGAGAGGTCGGACAAAATATGAAAACTTTAAACGCTCATAACTCCGTGTTTACAAAACTTTGAAGTTCTGAGAGTGGCTCCATTGGTATTCTTCAAGAAACACCCCTTAAAGTTTAAAATGTGCCGAAATAAACATCAAAATTTGCAATTTTTGTTAAGAATTTCATGTCCGACCTTTCTGATTGACTCAATCCACTGTGCGACGGCACAGAGATACAACTTTTCGTACTTGTTGGGCGTCCGTGCTGCATCTGAAAAATTGAAGGCGCGATGACGCGATGCGTGAGCTCTCAATGCTCTGCTATAATATGCTATCGATGAGATGTCGCTCAGATTCGGTAGAAAAGTTAAAAAAGAGGCCCGAACACAGAGCCCTTACCTTTGGCTGTGTTACTCAC
This sequence comes from Bemisia tabaci, assembly GCF_001854935.1. Lineage (NCBI taxonomy): Eukaryota > Metazoa > Arthropoda > Insecta > Hemiptera > Aleyrodidae > Bemisia > Bemisia tabaci. The sequence continues at coordinate 5,060,953 of NW_017547282.1, forward strand.
GTAGTAATTGAAGCACAATCACGAATAAGACAAACGGAAAAAACACAATATGGAAATAGAGGGTGGGAAAGGATGCGCGACGGACGGCGCAGAGATACAACTATTCGTACTTGATGGATGTCCGTGCTGCTCTGAAAAATTGAAGGCGCGATGACTTGCAGCGTGAGATTTAGTAAACAACTTCATGTCCGCCTTCTCTAATTGACCCGATCCACAGTGCGTCATTGGAGAGAAGATCAAGGGAGTCCCTCGCCTCTGCCCCAACGTTAGAAGACAAATGTGCAACGTGCCACTCAAATCGAAAATCAATGAACGCGCGGGCACTACTAGAGGTCAACAGTTTTCATTTAAAACAAACCTGAAATAAATCGGTTGAGTAATCCCCGAGATAAAAGGCAGACATAAAAAGATAAAAGGCAAACATAAAAAAATGGGAGCTAAGGTCCCGAAACGCGTCTCGTTATTTTAAAAACAATTTTTTACGCAAGTGACCGTGGTATTACCAAAAATTGTCTTTGTGTTTTTAAGGAACTTTAACTTGTGTAGGCCCCTAACGGTATTCAAAGGGGAAACATAAAAAGCCTTAAAATTCTAGATATATGTACATAAATCATTGACTTTGAGATAGGAAAGTTAAACTTCTCATTTACGAAAAAACCAAATCAAGTACACCTATATTCTGCTATCAAAAACTCATTTCAACCATTGGAAAAAAGAAATTCACGAAATTCCCTCCCTCTTTTATGAGCATCGTTTGTAAACTTGCCACAAAAATTCAGTGCTCAGATAAGATTACTCTATCAGAAAGAATACCGAAATAAGAATAGTTGTCCATTAGATAGGTGGAATATTCTTAAAATACTTCAAATATACTCTAGTGGGAAGTGAAGAGTTTTAATAAATCAGCTTATTAAAATAAGGTAGGTGCGCCAAATAAGGTCATGTACCCTAATAAAGCCACTTGTCTTTGATCGTCTGTAGATTTCGTAAAAAAGCATGTAGCGCCTAAACAGCGACCTCCATTGGATAGGGATTTAAGTCAGATCAGGTCACCCCACTTGCCCGACCCTTCAAGGGTAACTCAAGCCGAAAATTTGAAGTTTTTTGTTTGAGTACAAACGTGCGTTTCAAAATTAGCTCATTCCGGAGAGTACTATTTCATTCATAACTTTAGTTTATCGCATGCAATCCATTGAAAACTCTACATATCGACGGTGAAACTACCAAACCACGTATCTCGTTTGCGGTGTTTAAAAATCTACGCTCGCATTTTATTTTTTTGAAGTACACCAAATCAATATCATTCCTTGAAATTTTCACAGAATTTTCTCCGCGCGAAGAGGAAAAATCATAGAAATTTTCAAGACTGGACGTTAAGTAGTTTTTCATTTAAAAAATAAAGTATGACAGGAAGTCTGCGACGTCGCAAACCGAGATACGTGGTTTGGTAGTTTCACCGTCGATATTCTTTTTCAGCATATCCTCTTCTATTAACAACATCAATGTGATTTTCCCTTTTTTTTATTCCAGCTAATATAATGGGTGGAAAATCAAGTCAAGGTAAGGTGTACCCTAATAAGGCCAGGTGGCTCTATTGGGGTACATTCCTCCTGAAATCAAAGCCGTCAAAAACTAATTTTTAATTCCTAAGCTAGCTCACGCTTCGCGTCATCGCGTCTTCAATTTCTTAGATGCAGAACGGACGTCCATCAAGTACGAATAGTTGTATCTCTGCGCCGTCGTAAACGCGCATCCTTTCCCTCCCTCTATTTCCATGTTGTGTTTTTCCGTTTGTCTTTCTTGTAATGGGCCTGTTGCAAACTTTTGCTAGAGCAGAATGAAGAGTTGTTTCCTATAGATAATGCCTCAAAAATCACGATGAGCGCATCGGCAAAGTCTGAAATGCACTCATAAATTCACAATCTGCGTAAGAAATTTGCGTTATTTTGAGCTTCCCGCTTCAAAAACGATACTACTGCACAGGTGAACATTTTGTTAGATGAGTCCCTCCATCGTCGGCAATATTCATCATGGCCGACGCTTGCGCAGTTCCGCGAGTAAATCGAGGAGAGTTCAAGATCAATTAAGGCGGGCGAGGAAAATATAAACGTAAACACGCCGATTGTTATCTGATTTAATCCTGTTCAGATGTTATCTCGTCCCATCACACGTGTTTTGGCGGACTGGCGTCGGCCATGATGAGTATTGCCGCCAATGGAACGGCTCCTCTAACAAAATGTTCACCTGTACCGTAGTATCGTTTTCGAAGCGGGAAGCTCAAAAAACCGCAAATTTCTTACGCAGATTGTGAAGTTATGAGTGCATTTCAGACTTTGCCGATGCGCTTATCGTGATTTTGGAGGCATTATCTGTAAGAAACAACTCTTACTTTTGCTCTAGCAAAAGTTTGCAACAGGCCCATTGTGCTTCAATCACTACGTGAGTAACACAGCCGAAGGTAAGGGCTATGTGTTTAGGCCTCTTTTTTAGCTTTTCTACCGAATCTAAGCGACATCTCATTGACAGCATTTTATAGCAGAGCATTGAGAGCTCACGCTTCGCGTCATCGCGCCTTCAATTTTTCAGATGCAGCACGGGCGCCCATCAAGTACGAATTGTTGTATCTCTGCGCCGTTGCACAGTGGATTGAGTCAATCAGAAAGGTCGGACATGAAATTCTTCACTAAAATTGCAAATTTTGATGTTTATTTCGTCAGATTTTAAATTTTAAGGGGTGATTCTTGAAGAAAATTTTACAAGAAAACCAATAGAACCACTTTCAGAACTTCTAAGTTTTGTACAAACGGAGTTATGAGCGTTTAAAGTTTTCACTTCTTGCTTACAATGTTTAGCGCTCATTCTGATAAAATTGACTTCGATGATTTGTCGAGATACTATAAGAGGCAGGGAAGAAAAGTTGCCCGGACCCAAGGAGCAGTGATTAGTTGCGATTTGATTGGAGGATGTATCGCGATTTTATCGAACTCGATTTTACAGAGATAGAATCGCGACAAAATCGGAGATAATCGCACAGATGTTGATGATCCTAGCGATTTTATCGCCAAAATAAATGAAAAAATCGCAACTTAATTTATGTAAATTGGGATTTTTCCAAAATTTAAAAAAATTGCGGCCTCTTTAAGTCTCTTAAATACAATTTCTAGGAACCTCAGGGCTTTGTAAGACTGAAGAGGATTCACAAATGATGTAAAATTGCTGTGAAACAAGTAATAATCTAGGGAATATCACGGGATCTTCTTCGGGGCCCTGCAGCATATCGATTGTGAAACTCCCAAACCACGTAACTCGTTTACGGTGTTTCAAAATCTCCACTCCGTTTTTTCCCTTCTAAATAGAACAAATCAACATTATTCCATGACATTTTCACAGAAGTTTCTTCACACAGAGAATAAAAATCAAGAAGGTTTTAAATAATTGACGTTGAGTAGTTCTTCACTTAAAAATTAAAGTATGACAGGAAGTCTACAACGCCGTAATCCGAGATACGTAGTTTTGGATTCACCATCGATACTCTTAGGCGGTGTTTACCTACTCCTCACCTTCCTATAGCCAGTCCGTCCCGTACTTGAATGACGTGAAATTAATATATCTCTAACTTTTACAGTTGCAGGTAACCCGCATTTATTCTCAATAACTGTGACAATTGTTTAGTACCTGATACTAATTGATGTTCATCAATCATTTTAGGAACGCCTCACGGTTTTTGAAAATATAATTTTTTGCTCAAACACCGAAAATTGCATTTCCACAAAACGTAATTTTAACACACGCCGCACTGAAAAAAAAATCTCGGTGTATTTACTAAGAAAAGGGTAAAATTACCAAGAATTCAGGGTTCTATTTGATCCCAGTTTTTTCTTGGTAAGATTACCATTTATGGAATTGGTGATTTTACCGAGAAATCTACGTAAAATAATTGAACTTTTTCGGTAATTTTACTGGACCTTGGTAAAAACGCCAATATTTTTTATCGACTATGTGGTAGAAGTACCGAGATAAAATGGCAAAGTTACCGGGAATTGATTACCAATAAAAGTGGTATTCTTACCTGAAAAAAACAGTAAAAATACCTGTTTTTGGGTAAGCTTACTAGTCTGTCTTGGTAAAATTACCAATAATTGGTAAAAAAAGTGAGATGGTAAAGGTACCAGAATTTTTTTTCAGTGCGCACGCTTCAGTAGCGCACGACAGTCATGCTGCCAACTATGCCACTTAAGTCTCCTTCTTGTCATTCAAAACTCGAGGTACACACAATGAATGGCATTGTGAAAATCATTGTCAACTTCATCTTTTGCGAGTGGCGTATCGCAATCAAGACGCAATCAGAGTTTGAAATTCTGTCACATGGCCCCGTAATGTAAACGATTCACACAAATACAATTCAATTTTATTATCAAGGAGGCTTAATGGTTCAAAATATTCATTTCCTCTTCAAAAGACCTTTCAAATATTAAGGGTGACCGCTAGTAATTCATGGGAGTCGGGAACTTTGTTAATTCTCATGATCTAATCCAGTATTTAAAATACCCTGATTGATTCTGTAGGTGAAGAAGCCGGCACAGAGAAATAGGCGGATTTAATTAAAATCAGACTCTGAGTTTCATGATGCTTCATTTTTTCTCGTGTATCATTTTAGAACAAAACTTAATAACTAACAATGAGCTATTGACATTGCCTCGAAACGCATGGTAAAATTCCCCTAAAACATGAAGATAGCATTCACAAAATTCCAAAACAGCTCGTCGCCTCGTTTTCTCATCGAATGTAATAAGACATGAGAGAAGCTAATGCAACATGCAAGGCAGTCATCAGGCTAATTTTGGATGTCGCCCGAATATCGATTTGTTTTACATACATTTAAATGGACAAAACCTTGTGTTGTCATCTCGCCAAAATTGCCGTTCAGTGCAACGCCACGCCGTTGCGTTGAATAAAGTACCTACCACCAAGGCACCACTATAGGCACTGAGTTATAAGATGAGATTTTGCTATCGGATATGATTTCCTTATTTATTTCTTGATTGTTGAGCGTGGGTGCTAACTATGCTAAAAATCAGCCCCCCCTCCAATTAAACGCAATTTAAAGGAATTTATATCATGAGTAGTTTGAGGCCTCCGGTTTAGCTGCCAATTGGACCCCTTTTCTTAATAGAACATGGATACTAGTTTGGCCTTATTGATAATTCCTAGGGCCTCAGTATAGCATTTCATTTTTAAAAAATAAAATAAAATGGATAAAAATGAAAGTTGTGAACACTTACTGCTTCGCTGAGGAATCTGCGCAGCTGAAACAGAAAAAAAGGTACCAATGTTAGTCTCAATGAAATGATACTAATGTAAATAATCAATAACTTACATTGACTAACTAAATAGATGAAAGAACGATGGTAAAGTCAATACTCACAGATGTCCTTTATTTTTGTAGAAGATCCCTGAAAAAACACGTATGTGACTCCAGTCGTCGGAGTGGTTGAGAGATTCGAGTTGACAGTGTCTATAGCCACCCATTATGTTAATACAAAATTAAAACAAGGGAAATGATCCATCCGTATTCGATGAATTTCTGTCTCATTTAATATCTTACAGAATAATGACACAATTTTGCAATTTCTTTGAATAAATATTATTTCAGAATGAAAAAAATTTAAAAGCACGCATCAGATAGGAGGGAATTTCACTACTTACTCCCCAAACTGTAATTGGGAAAACCATCATTTATTCATTTCAGTTATTAAAAGTTGGGCAAACCTAAATAAAATACGGGAAACTACTTGAAAGGGTGAAAAAACGGACACAAATTGAAAAAACACAGCTAAAAATCATGCACTACTTGCACCCTATACTGTCGGTCGTGCCTTTCGAGGAGCACAAGCTGAGCGAATTTTTTTTGGTTGCGAATGCGAAGGCTTGCGGTGATATGCTATTACATTTTAAAATAAAGAATTAGTGACTTTCTAATTAGCCGTTGAAAATGCAAACTCCAAAGCGAGAAATCAGCTAACGTTAGGCATGAGCACATAGACACTCTCGAAGCTAAACATCACAGAAAAGCAGTATTTGTAACTGTGGCGAGGGGTGAATGATCGATTATCGATATTTCCTCATCTGAAACTAATGTAAAGAATCGATTATTAAGGTGTCCGTTGCGAATTCCCTGCATATCGATCCTTTTCCATAGGTTCAAATGGCAGATTAATCGATATTCGCAAAGCACGCCACGCCATTAATTTGCGATATGGAGACGAGGAAAAATGGAGTTAACGTGAAACAAAGGAATAACTATACCATCATATATACCGATAATTCTGAATCATTTACCACGAAGAACATTTAAAAATCCAAAAATCATTTTTTGGACTCCTCCAAAGTTCTAGACAAATTGAGAAATACGCAGACAAAGTTTCCAGGAGATTAATAAGTCTGTTACAGTGCCTATAAAAAGGAACTTTTAAGCACGATATCATTATTATTTTCAATATCTTTAAGAAGAAAAGCACGACAAGACAGAGTGGAGAGGGTTGAAAGGAAAAGGTATAGTAAGTGGCCAAGGGGTACCCTTTTGTCCCACGGTAATATTACACTTTAATCTTATGGGGTCGAGGGTGCAAAATGTTCCTCTTGAGGCGCACGCATTTATTAAAAGATGCTCTAATGCCGTGCTAAAGAAAAACGCAGTATGAAACTTAAGGCCTTGCCAAATTTCCTTTGATAAAACACGAATTTCCTGATGTACCTATGAATATTTTCTTTATAATATATATAAATTTTTGCGATAATTTTGTTCGCAATTTGACCAAATGTTTTTGAGAATTGCAAGGAAAAATATTCATAACTTTCCTCAAAAAGAAACTCCTCTATCCAAGAAAATTTGGCGACTCTCTTGAGTGTTTATACGATGCTCTTCCTTAGCAAGGCAGTGTAGGCCTGATTTAATTTCTAGAGGAGAGGGGTAGACTCATTTCGTGGCTACACCATTCAATAAATCGATTTAGTCTTATCAGAATATGATTGGCCCCTCGGAATTTTGCTACTTTTTTCAAACACGTCAAATTGCAGATCAAAGATATTATTAGAGGCATTGGAGAGGAAATCTAGTAGTTCGAAGCAGTTTTGAGAAGAACTTTGCACGATTGATTATTTATTCCATGGAATACACTAGCCGCATCTTCCCCCATAAATTCTGTTCAATGATGCAATGATTCTCTAAAGAGGGGACCTGGGGTCCCTATCACCCCCGCAAAGTTTTCAAAATGTAGCTTCTTCGAAAGGCATTTCAAGCATTTTCGGAGTGTATCTCATACATTTTTGGTTGTTTTTAAAATACAATTTCAACCTTTCATCCTTTTACTTTTGAGGCTCCGAGGAAAAAAAGTCTCGTTGTCATCCTTGGATCAGCCCTGATAACGAAGTTTCATTTTCCCTACTTAATGGTCGGTAAGCCAAATAGACGTAGCACATAAGTATCCTCCGGCATATATTAGGTACCAACATTTTGAATAATTTTTCCAGAAAAGGAAGTTAAAAAAGAAAAGTTAAAGAAAATCTTGGAAAACTTTGGGAAGTGGCTGCCCTTTTTCTTTCCTTACAAGCACCACCCTTTCCTTACTCTTTAGAGGCCTTGGAGACGCGTTGATAAATTTGACTTTTACGGTTTGGATTATGAGGGTCCCAGGGTCCCATCATTCTTCTCTAGGCCCTATTTAAATACTCGAATTCTATAAGTTTGTAATCTTGGAGCCCGCTCCTCGCTTTCGAGGCATTTAAGATACCGTCAATACCACTAAATGTTTTAGGTGTGAGTCTTAAATAGCCCAAATTTCAAATTAGCGAGCCCTGCATGAATCACGACAACAGCGGGTTAATACTTCTCTCACACATCACACTGTATCTCATTCATTAAAACCAGTTCTCCTTCAATATCTCGATAGGCAATGTGAACGGCTTGGGAGCAGTAATAGGAACCATCGATATTATCGAATGGCATAGCCTCCGAATCGGTCCATGGCATGGTCTAGGAACGTTTACTCGGGTGCAATATGAAGAACTCACAAGCAGGAGGATGAGGTCTTTCTTCCCTTGGAGTTGGCCATAGTTGGCGCGCTATCAGTGCTATTTGGCCCTTGGCAGTCTGTAATATACAAACATCACGGGTCAACACAAAAACAATCAAACATCCGGCTTTAACACCCGGAGGAGTGAGTGACAGGTGGGAATATTCTAGATTAAATTTCAAAAGTACAAAACGTGCAGTAAAAATGTCGGTCGCAATGTAAAGTTAGTGCCTGCTTAATTAGTAAAGTTTAAATGGAAAATGTCGCCCAAATTCTTCAAAAAGCGGCGGACTTTCTCAGTGATAAATATATTTTATTCCGTTTTCCTGCACGGAAATAAATTGTAAAAAATACTCTGCGATTTACTTTCAAGTGAAGTGATGTATTGTCTTGTGTAATCTTACGTGCATCGGAACAAACCCGATCAGAAAAATTTGACCCCGCGGAGGTACATTTTTGCCAGTAGCGTGGCGTGGCATGCTTGCGATATCAGGGCCGGATTTACCTACTTGCTGCCCATGGGCCGCTAGTATTTTGCCGCCCCCTTCTCATTCGTTTTGAAACATCAATGAAAACCATCAAATGAACGTGTCAGCGGGGGAGGGGTGCATAAGACGCGTTTACTGGTGTTGAACAAATTTTTTTGGGAAAGCCCTGTCAACACTAGCAAAAGTTCACGGAACTTTGCGCGAAAGTTAAGTTTCGTAAACCTTTCTCTGTGTGGACAAGGCCTTCCATTCATAAGAAATGAACGAAAAAATTATGAAGGAACAAACATAAATGTGAATTAGTGATTTTAACTTCCGCCGCCGCGCCTCGCAGACCGCACTGTGTTTGACGCAATGCGTGAAGTATTCACGCAGTCTTGTAGACGCTATGCGTCTGCGTCTCCCGCTGATCGCACTGTGTTTGCCGCAGTGCGTGAGGTATTCATGCATTCTTGTAGGCGCTATCCGTTTCACGCTGTCCGCAATGACCGCACCGTGTTTGATGCAATGCGTGAAGTATTCATGCAGTCTTGTAGGCGCTACGTGTTACATGCCGATCGCCGCGCCGAGGGTTTCTCCTTTTCATCTCAAGTCCTCGTCATCATTTCTCTCTGGGTGAGTCGCGCCGTTCCAGGCCAAATTGCGTGTTTGGTTTCTCTCTTAACTCGACTAATTAAAGGTGCTGCCTCTTGTATCACTGAAAGACGACAAAAGTAGAAATTACTATACTCTAAGAAAATTAGAGATTTTGTCGCCTTTTCTCGTTTGTAATTTTTTTTCTAAATCCGAATTTTTTTATACCTACATTTCAAAAATTGCAAAATTTGCCGCCTCCTGTAGATTTGCCGCGTTGGGCCGCGACCCATGTGGCCACCCCTTTAATACGGCCCTGTGCGATACATCGATTGATTTGCCGTTTAAACCTATAGAAAAGGATCGATGAACAGAATGTTCGCTACGAACTCCTTAACAATCGATTCTTCGCTATAGCTTCAAAGGGGAAATATAGATAGTCGATTATTCAAGCCTCCGCACTGACTTTCACTAGAGTGCCTGTATACGGGAGAGTATATTGCCATATCCGTTCCGCTCTCCGATTGGTTCATCAGTTTTAGGCTTTCATGAAGCTCAAATGGCCCAATGTTGGCCCAATGTAAACAAACCCGACCCAGAGGAACACGTATTATCGGCTGAGAAATGAATGATAATCACACTCAAGGGTTAATTTTCTGCAAAAATATCCATCAAAGTTCGATCCGAACACAATCCAGAAGTTGGATAGAAAAAAATTATTTAACTTCAAAAATCACGTCCAGAACTTTGTAAAACTTTGTCACCATCTTTTTTGTTCACATTGGACCAAACTAGGAGCGGAGGGGTTGGGATTTGTTTACATTGGTCCAACTTTGGGAGTCGACCAGTCAGAGAGTGGCACACTTTTTCTGTAGTAAAAGGATTACGGGGGCGATACTCTCCAGTATACAGGTACTCTGTCTTTTACCACCCAAAGGACTAAAAGGAACTAATATATTAGGTGCATGGCTTATAGGCGAGAGGTTCCGGATATGTTTTGTTTTCGGATCCGAATCATGTGATATGAGATACCTATCATGATCACACGAAGCCCCTCGCCTGCGCCTGTGCCCTCCTGCGCATTTGTTGGTCGTTTGCGGATGTAGCCAGTTCCGCCCGCATGGTGTATGTACCATCTTCGTACCTCCGCACACACGGTGTTGGTGAGGATACCATCATTTGGCCGGCTAAGGGAGAACGCCGTAACAACATTCGCACGTTGCCAAATTTCCCCAATAAAGTATAAGTTTTGAGGAAAATCATGAATATTTTTCATGAGATGTTCAGATACCTCAAATTAAACGGCGAATAAAATTCGTACAAAAATTGGATGAAAAATATTTGCATATCTCTCTCAAGAGTCCTACTTCATCGAAGGAAATTTTGAAAACACTTATGGCGTGGCGTTATTTTTCAGCACGGGGGGATTTTTATATTTCATTCGCGTTATGACTGAATCATGCAGGGTAACGAAGGCGTAGAGGGGCTGAAATATGTGATTGTTCATAAGAGACGAGGCGCTAGTCCACGGAGACAAAATTGTGCGTCATTTACCAGAATGAGCTTAAATGCATCATAAGCTGCCCTCTTTCCTGTGCTGTTTTATGGTTTTTCCCGGAAATTAAGGAATGCTCTGATTTGAAATGTTGTGACTAAATTCTTAAAAATCTTGCACTTTAACAGAAAGTTTTGCACTGAAAAAAAATTCTCGGCGTTTTTACAAAGGTCCGTTGGTACCTTTACAATCTCACTTTTTTTACCAATTATTGGTAATTTTACCGAGACGGACTGGTAAGCTTACATAAAAACCTGTATTTTTACGATTTTTTCAGGTAAGAATACCACTTTTATTGGTAATCAATTCCCTGTAACTTTGCCATTTTATCTCCGTAATTCTACCACAGTCGATAAAAAATATTGGCATTTTTACCAAGGTCCAGTAAAATTACCGAGATTTCTCGGTAAAATTATCAATTCCATAAATGGTAATTTTACCAAGAAAAAACTGGGATCAAATAGAACCCTGAGTTTTTGGTAATTGTACCCTTTTCTTAGTAAATACACCGAGATTTTTTTTCAGTGTGAGGCACCATACTGAGTAGCTTTTTTGTAAAATAAATAAAAAAAAAATGAAAATGGGGCAAATTCTGAGAGGAAATTCTTCACAATTTTTTCCTCCGAACTCAGTAAAATTGATACAAAACCGTATACACTAAATGACAATCCTCTCTAGCCATACTGGTTAAAATATTAAAAATTGTTTCATTTGCTTGGCAAAATTCTGCCTCGCGGGTAGAAAGCCAATCGCAAGAAGATTCGATCCTAAAAGATGATTTCTCTTGACAATGGTAAAAAATTACACATTATGGAAAATGTATCATCTACTTGATTGCTCAAAATGTTGCCCTGACTGATGCTTTTTGAGGAACAAATAAAATTCGATTTATTGGGGAATCAATTCATCATTTCCCCACGAAATAACGTAACTCCATTTCAATGTTGCCAAATTTCCCCTCGCAAAGTGCATACCCACCAGAAGAACCTTGAGCATTCCTAACTGAAAATTCCACCGATTTTTCATCAGATTTTATGCCAAAATAAAAAAAAATTTCGGATAAAAATTGGTATGGTAGGTACACTTAATTCAAACAAATTTATGTTTGAGTCAATTTGGCAACCTTGGGATGGAGTTACGTTCCTCCGTCCGGGAGACGTCAAGTTATGACTTTTTTTTTTTTTTTTTTTTTTTTTTTTTTTTTTACCACTTAAAGTAGCCCACAAGGGCTAATCCCGCGCTTTTTTGTCCCTGCCCCCCTCCGTCCCTACTGAGCAACCAGTCCCAGGCAACCATTGACATGAAGTCTCCGCGCAGAGGAAAACGCGTAATATACTAAGTCAGTGACTACGAGAAGGTACTTTTTGGTACTAAAATAGGCACTTAAATTTCGGTGTCTCACACGCAAATACAACTCATAACGCCACCTCTTTGTTGGAAAGATATTGTACGCCTCAGGTGTAAATGAAGAGAGTTTGCGATCAAATAATAACGATGATTCCTGTAGACATTTGAAACGAGTCGGAGCGAACTTTCATGTGTCGGTATTGTATGATTCGTTCCCATGACGACGATCCAAACATTCTCGTACTTCATGAGCAACTTTCAAAGATCAATAATGAGTATCTGTTTATTCCTCCATGCACTTTTCTCTAATTATCGCGATCATTATCGAGAGTGCCTCGCACTAAAAGAAGGTGACTGGTTCGCAAAACCAAAAATTGAGCGGCTTTGAAGATAAGACGCACAAGTGGGATTTTTGCTATTTCAAGAATTACGTGTTAGAAGTTTCAACGTTACATGAAGCCTTAGGGCGGGAAGGAAAATTAAACTCACTTTCTCATGCTTCAAAGTTGGATTTTAGTTGGGAATTTTTCTCATAATATACTCTCAAACTAGTTTTAGGTGAGATCGTGAATATCTCATTTTCCTTAAGAAAACTGCACTTATGCGCCTTGTCCTTCAGCCCCTCATCTGAAGTTGATGCATTTGCGTAGACAATTTCCATTTACCATAAAAACGTCCATTCAGCCCTTCCATTCCCAACATCTTTCGATTTGAGTCGGTGATTTGATGCGACTATCAAGGAAAATAATTAGATTTTAATCGAAAGTGTCGATGGTTTTATCAGCTAAAATAAGTGTAAACCCACATTTTTTTCTTTTTCTGGGAAAGCTTCAACTTCCAAAATTGCAGGGATAAGACGAGACGTCCCTCCTGAAACACGCGTTAAAAATCCGTTGATCTTCGCCTAGCGTCGGCGCAGTGAACGTTGGGGGTTTGCGAAGCTCTTGTTTCCAGACCCTTGAGACAGCGACGGTGTAGGTGCTTTTATCAATATTCATGCATCATTTAACCAGCGGAACATCTCTGGTCCACTGAATCGGAAATGGCTTCAGAATTAAACTCCTTTCTTCGGGATCCTCTGCACCAAGCTGAGGGCTTTTATCAACGATCTAACATTCAACGACTACGCAGTTTGCTATATTTATACAGATTCCTGTAACGTATCGGGAGAGATACCGGGGAAATCAAATCGCCAAGTTAAGAACTGAATCGGTTGATGTTAGAATCTAACATGACCAGTTGCTGATGAGCTTCAAAGTCTGTAGTGATGGTTCAATTTCACTGGGAAAAACTGGATTGCTGAGATAACAGTTAAATTGTCAAAAAATATGTCCAACATGTTCAAATGTATAGTTTACAATAGTGGAAAGCTAATTTAACCACGGGGATGGTAAAGTTGGCATTTTTCTATTATAAAATGTACCTAGAAACACGTCGGACACTTTTTTTAACTACAAAATTGTTAAATCAGAAATTTCATTTTTTCCCGTGTTCAGGGATCGTTAATTTTGGGAGACATATGAGGGTCTTGGAGAACAAGACGCATAAGTGCAGTTTTTGCTATTTCGAGAAATACGTGTTTGAAGTTTCGAAATCACATGGATCCTTATGGCAAAAAGAAAGTCTAAACTGACTTGTTGATGTTTCAAAATTGGAATTTGGGAGCTAATTTTTCTTAGAATGTGCATTGAGATTACTTTTACTTGAAATAATTAATGTCTCAATTTTTTCAAAAACAGCGCTTATGCGCCTATTCCTCCATCCCCCTCATGTGTAGGTTTCACATATAAGTCGATGGTAAAGCCCAATATATCCTCCAATGAGGGAGTAATATCGTTCAGAGCCGAAATCGACACCACCCTCGATTTTTGTAACTCTAGCGTATTTTGACAGATGTAGGTCTACATTCAGTGAAAATAATTGATGTTGGCCGGTTATCGAAACCCAAAACCCAACCCCAAATTCATTCGGTAAAATAAATGGCCGTAAACATGGGTCTGACAGCCCAGGACACCAATCTCTGACCATTTTCGTCTCCCGTCCAGAACTGGAAAGGGTACTAAAATGTCAGAACGTTAACGCTAGTTAACGCCTCTTACACTGCAAAGACATATTCAAATCACAGTCTGATTTAGTGCCGATTATTATTTGTAAGTGCTCGGTCAAAAATCGACACTTAGGTCGATGAAAAATCCCCATAAAAAATCATAACTCACCGCTTTTAGACCCATATTTTCTGCAACATCTGCATAATTCCATAAAGATTTGATGAGCGGTCAAAATCAATTGGAATTTGTTGAATATTGACCTTCCACTGTCGCAAAGCATTGGACTCACAAAAATCTAGATTAAGACACATTTCAACCGGTGGCGTGGCGTGCTTTGCGATACATCGATTGATCTGCCATTTCAACCTATGAAAAAGGACCGATAAACAAAGATGTTCGCAACGAACACCTTAATCGATTCTTTACCGCAGCTTTAAATGGAGAAATATTGACGGTCGATCATTCACGCCTCTCAACTGACTTCAACGTTAAGAGCAGGCCAATTTCATCCTTTAATGGCATCCCTCCTTGCAAAAACGCGGTTCATGGCACCTATAATCAGTATTTAAATCAGTATTATAATCAGTGTCCGCGCTCCGCGACCACTCCGGAATTCCAAATGTTGCTTTTTTAAAAAATAAGAGCCTGAGAATTCCTTAGCTACTATAATCTGGATATTGGTCTGCAGTGAACGTCAATGCCACCGTCTTCCGGAGATAAACCGAAGATGACGATTTGATAAAATTTCAAATTGGACAACTTCTTTCAGTGGACGGGGCAGGAAGGTTAAAATCTAATATGAGTGCAACTGTCACTTACTTTGGGGCACTCAAAAACACGATCGGAAAGGGGGAACGGGAGGATACAAAAGGGCAAAGACGATACAAAAGAGAGGTACAGAGAGACGTGGACCTGGCCGACTTGATATCGTCGCCTCCCTGACGAAAGAGCGTAAATTGTAGAGTGAGCCGTGCTATTGATTTAACTTTATGCATCTAGGGGCTCATGAAGCAAAGGAGATACGTCCTTACGTCAAATGAGCAAAGACTGCACACCCGCGCCACATGAAAGCGCCGTATGAACAATATTGCCCGATAAAGTACGCATTATTATTAACAATTTTCCTTGAAATTTTCGGAATTAAAAGCTTTGATTTTGTTTAAAATTTGGCGAGAAATGTTTGCAGATAATCCAGAAAACCAATATCCGTTGCCATGGATACCAATGGTTATCAAAAACATCGAGTTCAGGGAACCTCCCTTCGTGCAGTCACATAAATGTTTAAAATTTCACCTCTAAAAGACGCAATATCTTGGTATTTTTATAACAAAATTGAAAGGACATGAGCGCCCTAAATACATTACTCCGCTGATTCTATCATCCGTAAATTATCCTATGTTTCTCCTATCTATCGAGGGAAGAAAAAAGTCTCGAAATTTGTATTTTCTTGTCTAATATTATTGTGATTTTGAGCGATTCCTCTTCTCTCATTCTCTCGAAATTCAAAGTTTAGTGACTCGCAGAGTTTGGCGCCACAAACTGCAGCTTATTCAGCCTGAGCTGAAATCGGGCCCAGAAATGAGGTTATAGAACATGACTGTCATCTTGTGGCGTAGCGGTGTGGGTACATTATCAGATGATGGGGGGATGGGCGGGGGCTTGGCTCGAGCGCCACCCCTCGTGTCTTCGAGTACCCATCAGTGCGTCATTAAGATGGCGGCAGACGTCGACGATGTCTCGACTTCCTTTTACGAACCTTGCCGCGCCGGGCTACACTGTGACGTTGCCAAGGACGACGACAACCCCAACAAGCAAATACACGTCCAACGGGCTAGCCGCAAACCAAGATTGAAAGTGCAATTGAAGGGTATCACAGATGAGAGACATCTTCAAAACAAATGAAAAATTGTCTCGGCGTTAGCTTTGGGAGAACGCCAATCACAAGATCTCATAGCTTTCATAAAAATGTTCACCGTCAAAAATAATTTTCGCGATTACCGAAATTCTCTCGGGATGTTGCGTGACACGTTGGGCACGTGGAACCGACACAACAATACTCTCGTGGCGTGAGGAACGTAGCCAGGGTTTTTTTTCGGGGAGGGTGGAGGCCTGGACGGGTGAGGAGGTTTGACCGGCAGGGTAGGGGGTCTGGGAGAAAATTATTTACTAAGAATAATATTCCAGTTAGATTCATTTGGAAATCTCTTCATAGAGTTCAAAGTGCCAGGCGTTTCTTTGAAATAACAAAAATACCGTTTGAAATAAAGAGATTTCTTGGTAACTCGATGAGATCTAGTATTCTCTTGTCCAATAATGATTAATTGGAATTCATACTGATTCAACACACAATTTTTCTCCTTTCATTTCTGTAAGAGCGTCTTGTGGGATACGTGGCGCCATGTCAGACTCGGGCTCATAAGGCCGACTCCGGCAACGTGACGTCAAACACTGACGTCAACTGTCATCAATTGCCTTCAAAATAATTTGCCCTTAAAATACATCATGATTGTGAGCAAACTTTTGGCTAGGAACATATTTTATACCTACTCCTCCAGGGGTTTTTTTTATTTCCGACGAAAATCGCCTGTTTTTTCGCATATTCTTCAGCACCGTGAGAACCAACACGCGAGAAAAGGCCGACGCGTTACGTGCCAACCCCTGCATTCAATTTGATAACAGCCTGAAAAATTCCATAAAAGTTGAAATTTTTCCAACCTTCCGGTCAAAATTATATTTAAAATTCTGTTTGTTTTCTTCTCAGGAAAAATATTTATAGATATTTTTAAGAATCATCTTTTCTCAGGGCAAAATGCGGCGGAATTCGGATTTTCATTTGACGTGCTGATCACGGTGGTACACGCCAGGGTGTTTCTTCAAGTTACGGCCTCAACTTTGAGGTTTTGATTTGAGCCTCAGAGGTGAATTCTTTATGAACGTTCTAGTATATTTTCGGGTGAGCTCTTATTTTCCTTATTCAAATGCAGTTTGCTAGGGAAAATTCGGAAGCATTGAAATGTAGTTACGTCCTTCTTGAGGGAAACGACAATATGACCGAATCAAGAATGACCATCGACATCGGGATGCTTCAATCAGTGGACAATGGAATCGGTCTTCTCAGTGTCGTAGATCCACATTAAAGTTGACACTCCGTCACCTTCCGTCCGAAGTATCACAAGCGCCATGCGCCGTTTAAAAATTTCCGTCGTCATTTTATTTTTTTACAGTGAAATTGTTGATTGAACCTGTTTGAAAATTTCACTGAATTTTGTTGGCAGCACAATGCAAATTCAGTGCAATTTTCGGACAGCTTTGTTGAATGATTTCTCTATAAAAAAGACCCTCAAAAAGTGTAAAAAAAAAACCCCTCAACCCTGTGAGATCTTGTCACAAAATTAGTGTGTATCTGGAGACAAATTAAAAAAAATAAGAGGGGGGGGGGGGAGGATATTAATCCCTCGAAAATTAAAATGGAAGAAAAGAAAAGTTAACTCTCACTCTGTCTGTCTTTTCCGTTTCAAACCTCAAAATGTCTGATATCATTTGAGGTCAAGATTTTTTAAGGCCACGTACGCCCCTGAACTCCAACGAGCGAAGAGGCCAAAGAATCATAAGCGCCATGCGACGTTTAAAAATTTCCGCCGCCATTTTATTTTTTTAGAGAGAAATTGTTGGTTGAATCTGCTTGAAAATTTCACTGAATTTTAATGGGCAGCACGAAGAAAATTCAGTGAAATCTTCTGACAGCTACACTGAAAAAAACATTTCTGTGTATTTACTACGAAAAGGGTAAAATTACCAAGAATTCAGAGTTCTATTTGATCCCAGTTTTTTCTTGGTAAAATTACCATTTATGGACCTTGGTAAAAACGCCAATATTTTTTATTGACTGTGGTAGAATTACCGAGATAAAACGGCAAAGTTACCGGGAATTGATTACCAATAAAAGTGATATTCTTACCTGAAAAAAAACAGTAAAAATACCAGTTTTCAGGTAAGCTTACCAGTCTGTCTTGGTAAAATTACCAATATTTAGTAAAAAAAAGTGTGATGGTTAAGGTGCCAACGGACCTTTGTAAAAACGCCGAGAATTTTTTTTTTCAGTGTACCTTGGAAAATTTCTCTATAAAAAAATAAAATGACGGTGGACATTCTTAAACGAAGCATGGCTCTTGTGATAGTTTGCCCGGAAGGTGGCGACATGTTCTCGTTGGAGTCATGGTCGAGCCGTTTCCATCGAGAAGAGGGCCGTGCGCGGCCGGGGCCGGCGAGTGACGGGCGATGGAGGAAGGGCGAAGGAGGGGGTGAGCGACGGGCACTCCAGTCAGGGTCGCAGGGAGGGTCGACGCGCACTCGAGGCCAGGGGCGGGAAGGGGGTACCGAGAGCGGGCGCCGGGGGTGCCACAGGAGGCGCTTCGACGCAGACAATAGTAAAGCTCAACCCTCCACAATCGTGCTTTCCCTTCGACGAACGCTTCTCAGCCCCGCGTATCCAGTTAGGAACAACGGCGTATGGACATTCATACGTGGCCAAATTCCCTTCGAAGAATCATGAATTTCCACGGGAACTGGTGAACGTTTTTCACCTAATTTTCCAGGGGATCTTCGTTATCATTTAATCTGAAGTATGTGAAAATTTCAAGGGAAAATATTCATAACTTTCCCCGAGGATTAGCATTTTATCGGCGGAAATGTGGCAATGTTGGAGCGATCATGCGGCATTTTTGTGGTGCTTCGTGAGAGGTGCCAGCCGGTCTTGTAGTTTCTTAGGGGTTATTCGAGGTCATGGGTGGAAACAAAATGAGGCACTGGATAGTTTTTATCGAGCATACACCGAAAAAAAAAATTAAATTGATTTAACATGTTGGATGTAAAAAAAATGTGCGAGACTTTATAAAATGCTGAGATACCCACTATAGCAGTTGGTTTTACATCTTGGAATTGCTAAAGTAACAGCTGTAACGGGTATTTCAGCATTTTGTAAAGTCTCGCACTCTTTTTTTATATCCAATATGTTAAATCAACTTCACTTTTTTTTCGGTGTGGAGAAGAATTTCATTTGAATCGGAAATACTAGCGTAAAACATTTCCAGCAAAAATTCTGTGTGATAGAATTAAAGTCTGAGTATATC
Organism: Bemisia tabaci; assembly: GCF_001854935.1. Taxonomy (NCBI): domain Eukaryota; kingdom Metazoa; phylum Arthropoda; class Insecta; order Hemiptera; family Aleyrodidae; genus Bemisia; species Bemisia tabaci. Next base: position 5,080,165 of record NW_017547282.1, read on the forward strand.
TTCGGAAGCCCTGATAAGATGTGTATTTTAGATATTTTCTCTTCTTGGTAAAATATTACACGTTTTAGAGGTAATTTTACATAGACACATGTGGACGTCCGTCCATAAAAAACTAAAAGCTCACCCAAAATTCGCCGCCCCTTTGGCGTAAGGGCGTAATTCGATTTCTGAATGAGCCCCAGAAAGCATGGATTTAAATGTAAAACAGGACTCACGTGAAAATTTAGATACACCCTCATACCAAAGGGGCGACGAAATGTCAAACCAGATCGGAACTAGGTACTCGCAGGGGTTTCTCGTTTGGAATTCAAAAACGTACTTTCAAGAGGAGGCTAGGTATTTAAAATGTGCACTTGTCATGTTCAGAACACGAAATTATCGGATTGTTGTGGAACTTTACGCTCTATTTTTACAAAAAATGTGGCACCTAAAACTTCTTCTGTGCGACACTGCATGGAGCTTCCTGTCGGAATGTAAAAATCTGATTCCCTACTCAACACGAAAAAAAATTGCTCTTTTGAAAATTTTGTCTCCGTCTGAGGTTCTTTTTCCCGTGGAAAATAGTATATTTATTAATGGCAGTAGTCGAAAAGTGCGTAACGCAACTTGCAGCGTCGCAAGTGCCCGTTCAAATTTTATTATTTTCATTGGAGAGCTAGGTACCTACCGGAATATTTCCCCTCGAAACTGAGGGTTTTCCTCAGCGTAGAGAGTAAACAGCAAAAATTGTTCGTCGAAATTCTGCGCTGTTCGAAAATTCGGAACATACGACAAAGTTACGTACTGATCGACCCAGGCCATCCATTTCTCGAGAATATTGACGATATGAAATCGTTCAAAAATTGTGAGAATGGTGTTGGCCGAACTAGTGAACATCGGTTGACTTCGAAGGAAAGCTGGCCGTGATGGTGACATTGTGTATTTGCTGACGACAACAGCGCATAGGCAGCAAAGATAAATTAACTGAGTAATACCACTATTTCGACTTTTTTGTGCCCGCTTTTGCCTACCTCATGAACTGAAGGCGGAACGCCGATATTATTCTTTCTGACTGAACACATCGGTTACCTGCTGCTATTTTTCCTACCACGAGGATTTCTCTCCTTTTTTTCTTTATAGATGCTGAAGCACTGCTTCAAAATACACGTACAATACTACTATTACTTCCTTTCTTTCTTTCATTCATTCTTCTTTGTCTTTATATTCTAATTCGGTATACACTACTATTACGAAATTCCGTAGAGAAAGACTTTCCGACAACGGTTAACAATATATCGCTGCGTTGGTACTCGTAGATGAAAAATTCGACATATGTACAGAGGGAACTCTTCTTCAACCTAATATTTTAGCAGCACAATGGCCTCCATTTTAGAGCCTCTTGCGCCTCTGAAAATTCACTTTAAACAATATCAGTCGGACCGTCGTGTTACACAGCTCTCTCGGGACAGTGGGAATTTCTGCTGTCTAGTCGGAAAGGGCATCCATTTTTTCGCACCACGTGTTCTCTCACGACCCTAAGATTTTGCAAATGGGGCGGAATCTACTATTTTCGGGAGATATTCAAATCCGATCAGTTAAATCTTGAAGAAAACTAGTTTTCGTAAATCGCCCTCATCGTGCTTACCGTGCGATGGGCGCACACGCGACGAACTGCGGCGCGGCGTGGAGTGGCGGCCCAGCGGCGCACGAACTGTGTCATCGATTCACCATTCGACATTCACAACCAGTCAACCCAAGCATTGACCTCCATTTCTTCCCCTCTCCCCTCGCAACTGCCAAACCTTAAGGCTCCCGCACTTCCCGATGCGTTAATCCCTGAGGCTCCGCTAGCACAAAGCCCAAAAATTTCGGGGTCTAGTGGGCCGCTGAGGGGTCCATGAAACCCGGGGGGTCCATGAATGAAATAACGTCAGGATCCCGAGGAGCACTGAAAAAAAAAATTCTCGGCGTTTTTACCAAGGTCCGTTGGTACCTTTACCATCTCACTTTTTTTACTAAATATTGGTAATTTTACCAAGACAGACTGGTAAGCTTACCTGAAAACCGGTATTTTTACCGTTTTTTTTCAGGTAAGAATACCACTTTTATTGGTAATCAATTCCCGGTAACTTTGCCATTTTATCTCGGTAATTCTACCACAGTCGATAAAAAATATTGGCGTTTTTACCAAGGTCCAGTAAAATTACCGAGAAAGTTCAATAATTTTACCGAGATTTCTCGGTAAAATTACCAATTCCATAAATGGTAATTTTACCAAGGAAAAACTGGGATCAAAATAATAGAACCCTGAATTCTTGGTACTTTTACCCTTTTCTTAGTAAATACACCGAGATTTTTTTTTTCAGTGAGGAGGCCAAGATGTGTCTGACATGTACCTTGTACCTGACGCTGAGGTGAGGGGAGACGAATTGAACTTGACACCAGGTTCATTCCTTTCATCCCTTGAAAATACTAAATCTTTTAGTTCGAGTTTCTTTCCTTTAGAATCTAGAAGCCTACACCGCGCACTATACTGCTCTGCTAAGGAAGGATGCCGTATGAACCTTCAGGCGTAGCCAAATTTCCCCTGATAAAATACGAATTTCTTGGGGAAATTGTAAATACTTTTTTTCCAATTTTGCAGACTATTTTGTTCGCAATTTAATCTAAAATATCTGAAAATTTCAAAGACAAATATGCATTAATTTCGTCAAAAGTGCATGTTTTATCTGGAAAAATCTGGCAACTCTCGAATGTTCATACGGCGTTCTTCCTTAGCGCGGCAGTATATTTGGACGAATTTATGCTATAAGGAACTATGTCGCACGCAAACCCTATGCACATAGTTCCTTTTAGCATTAATACGTCCACTTGAGGAGTGGTGTGACGCAACCTGATATGCATGTAGCGCCAAGACCTGAACTGGTATATATTCGCGCATCTGCTCGGACAATCATAGCCACTAATGGAGAATTTTGCATATGAAAATTTTATTGCTTCATCTGAGAGTACTCAGAAAGTTGAGTTCGCAGTATTTTTCATAATTTTTTTCTGAAAGGGAAAACTGAAGAAAAATAAATTTAAAAGTGAGAAAATGTGCCAACCAATTGTGCCAAAAAATGTGCCAAATTCACGCAGGTGGAATTTCCCATTTAAACACTTGTATTTTAGCAGATTGGGTTATTTTGTCATATTTCCTCCAATAATTATTTAATTTAGAAACCAAGAATATCCCCTTGCTCGGTTCTCTTAACAGTTTCATTTTAAACATAAAATTCACAAAATTTCAGACACCTGGAAATTCTCCATTCCTCGAATTTTCTGGTACTGGGTATTACGTGACACTATGGGTTATCATCACTAGGGTCCCGTTATCTCACCGGGCAAATTATTTGCGCAATCTAGGTGTGTTACATTTTACATATGGATTGAAATAATCAAGCTACGAGCCTTTCCCCCTTTTTTGAAGCCTTGAGGCCCGTTGATAAATACAATTTTTACCGTTTTGATTACAGGGGCTCCTTCATTCTTCCCCAGACCCCATTTAAATATTTGAATTTTGAGATCTTAGAGGCATATCCGTCATTTATGAGGCATGTAGAACCTTGCTATATAACACTAATGTTTAAATAGTGAGTTTTTAGGGACCCAAAGTTTAAATTTGCAAGCCCTGCGTCATTCATGGCATTAGCGGGTTTATACCTCACTCAGATTGCTTCTTATTCGTTTCGACCAGTTCGCCTTCAATATCTCGATAGGCAATAAGAGCGGCTTTGAGGCAGTTATAGTTGCTTGCAGCATTTCGGCCAGGTCCACTCGGTCTCTTCATAGCTGCAGTAGTTTAATTATCGACGGTGTAAACCGGTAATCACGTAACTCGGTTTGCGACGTCAGACTTCCTATAATACTTTATTTTTTAAACGGAAAACTACTCAACGGCAATTCTTTAAAACTGCCGTGATTTTTCCTCTCTGTGCGAAAAAAATTCTGCAAAAACTTTAAGGAATGATGTTAATGAGTTCTCCTTTGAAAAAATAACACGGAGACGGAGATTTTTAGACACCGCAAATAAGTTATGTGATTGTGGACTTACACCGTCGTTATGTTACTTTATGTTATTACCTATAGTTTGCTTGTTCTATTTACAATTTTTCTACTTTCCATGCTAGCCAAGCAGCACAAATGGCAATAAATTGCAATTACATTTGTGACCATCGGCTGTCTTTATCTTTTTTAATTAATTTAATTTTTTAATTAATTCAATGTCTCGCAAGCCCCGATGATACCTACGATACCTATAGCTCCATGAAAACCCCGATTTTGGTGAATTAATCAGAGAGCTTTACAGACATAAATGAGCACTCATAGTTGACTCTTAAGGGATTTAATTATTTCAGGTTGATCGTAGATCTTTATTTGAATGGTTAGCTGGAAAGTGATCTCTTATACATGCATTAGTCTGTTTTTGGGTCAAAATTTAAGGTGAAACCTCTCACTTTCTGTATATATGTACTCGAGATACCTCATTATCGATAAAAATTGTCAATTTGTTTGTATGTATGTTCAAAGAAAGAAAAAAACGAAAAATGGAGAAAGTATGGTGTTATATCATTCGTCTTAAAGCACTCTCACCTGGTCTGCCCGGACAAGCCTAGTTCAACGAGAGGTGAGCACAGGTGCACGCTTTTACTTTTCAAACAAAAAGCACAGCGAGAGGGCACACATGAGAACCACGATAGAGGAGATAAGCAGAGGTGAGCAAGCATATGAGAGAAAATCAATAATGCGGAAAGGGATCCTCTGAACAACTCATGTGCCGTCCACGTGTTTTATGAGTATACCAGTCCCTCTCCTGATCAAAACACGCAGAGGCCCCTTCTTCCTCACCTTCCCACCGAGTAAAAGTCCATAAAAATTAGATAATACCAATAGCCCTGTAACTAATTATAGCCTCATGGGCTTTATTTTGCCCTCTCGCATGAAGGATAGTCTCGCCCCTCCCCCCCAAAAAAAAGTCACGTTTATCTCAGTCATCAATGTAAAATGCGTTAACATTTCTCCCCTTGATATCACTTATCAAGCACCTTTAGAGCCCCTAAAGAAAATTACGCCAAGCTAACTGTGCATATCCCCTTTATTTTTTTTATTTTTTTTTTTTAAATTCACTAAGAATAAAACTATTATTTGGACTACATTTTGCAATTAGGAAATAAAAATTCTAGCCTGGTTTAAAAACAATGTATGTGCCATTAGTTTCCCTATGCCCACAAGTATTTTTTCAGAAGAGCCAGAATATATAGTTCCAAAATGCAAAATGCAGTCCATTTGTCCTCCTTTCTGTTACTTCTCAATATTAGAGTCATTTTTTCCAATTTGCCTATCATTTTTCATACGAAGGAGTAAATGAAATTCCTTTGATTTAAGTACGATTGTGAAACACAATATTCAATATATTGTAATCTCGTTTCTTTTTCGAATAATAATACCTCCATCTTAATCCATCTGTACAAAAAAAAAAGGAACAGGAAGATTGAAAAAATTGCCTTGGGCTCTAGGCCATTGAAAAATTGTGTTTTCATGAAGCACATTCTGTTATACGAATTGAAGCCTCTGATCAATGGAGGATGTAAGTATCATAACTATGAATATGATAAAAACGAATTTAAAGTTTATGCATCACTCAACTTTTATGGTTCATGGAAAGTTAAAACAAATGTCACATAGCTGAACACTGACTTTTCAAGGTTAATATTTCAATGGAAATTTCACTTTTAAACGAATGTTCAAAATTACCAACATATCAATTTTTCTTGCAATGAAAGGCTCTGAGGTAGAGGGATTACTAATTGTATTACATCGTTGCAAAGTCTCATTTGATAATTTATTCACCTACTTTAAAATGGTTCCTAACTTATTTTAGGCATTTACTTTGAGATACGACGAAAAATCCCTTTGACTAAAGAAGGAAAACAAGAACCTGGCATAATAATCAAGAAATAAATTACGAAAGAAATATGAAAATGCAATTGAGCCCCTTTGGCTCTCGTTCCCTAATCAGATTTCACTCATCAAAGGTTCCAATTTTACCCATTAATTTGGATGTGAAAAATGGAGGGGGAAGGGTCTGATTTTACGTGTACTCGTCGATGCGTTCAAGAACTCAGTGAGGTGCGTGTAAAAATACCGCTGCTGTGCAAACACTAGTGCTGTGGCAATGTAACTCTTGAAGGAGATTCCCTTACCTGCTAATCGGAGCGCGGACATTCTCTGGAACTCAGGTTCCTGGAGCCACTTCCACATGCGGCGAAAGGTCTCGCGACCCGACTTCAACTTTGACCACGGTTTGGGGTTCCTGAGCAGGTCGGACAGCGTGCCCTGCGACCGACACAGGACCCTCTGAGCGAAAATCGCTTGCGGAATGCTATACCTTTTTAGTTCGGCGCTGATCCGTTGGGCGAGTTCCTTGGTGTTGATCTCCTCTAGGTCGGAACCAGAGCCGGAGCCGGAGCCCATGCCGATGGAGCAGTTGTTGCTCTGGTTCACCTTGATCGAGATCGTCGTCGTGGCCGCGGAAGGCGGGGCCGTCTGGATCGTCTGCTGGATGATCTTGGGCGGCGACGGCGTGGACACCATGACGCCGTGCCCGGGGAGCTCCGGAGAGTGGTGCGGCCCCGGGGACACGACGACGGTGTGCGGGGTGATGGTCGTGAGTCCGTTGCTGAGCCCGAGCGTGTTCGGCGGCGAGTTGACGGAGGGCGATGCCGAGGGCGGACTCAGGGTGGGCGACGGGGCGACGACGAGCGCGCCCCGGGCCGAGTACGGCGAGTCGTAGCCGGTCGGCGAGAGGGACTTCTGCCCGGGGGAGTTGAGTCCGTTCTGGGAGTAGGTGCTCTGCGGGGAGAGCGGGGAGTGCTGCTGCGCCATGCCGATGGACGGCGAGTAGTGGTGCGTCGGCGACAGGGGCATCGAGGGCAGTTTGTCGTAGTAGGGCGAGGCGACCCCCATCCCGAGGCCCATGTTGTTGAGCCCGTTGTTCTGCATGACGGTGAAGCTCCCGGAGACGTTGCCGGTGTGGCCGTAGACGAACTTGTCGGACATGGTCGAGATCGGCGGCAGGGGCTGCAGCGGGGTGAGCGTGGCGTAGGAGGAGCTGGGGCTGTAGCCCGGCGGGGACATCCTGCCGTTGACGGAGGTGAGGGTCTGGTAGGTGGGCTCCGGGAGGGTGCGGAAGTCGGCCGTCTCGATCATGGCCGAGGGCGAGATCTTGCCCGGGCTCAGGAGCTCCGAGTCATGGGAGTCTTCTTGCGGCTGGACGATGACCGAGAGCGCCTCCTGCTTGACGACGAGGTCGCGGGTGATCTTCCCGCTCGGCGTCGAGCCGGGGGTCGGCGGGGAGCCGGGGGTGGGGGTGCCCTCTAGCGGCACCACGAAGTCATCGCTGTTGTTGGAGCAGGTCTCGGCGAGCGACTCATGGGAAGGAACTGAACTACTGGTGAGCATGGTCCGCGAAGTCGAGGCGAGAACGCTGCGCCCGCCGCCGCCGCCCGCGCCGCCACCCGCCACCGACACGGACAGCTTGACGGTGCAGGTCGTGTGCGCAGCCGCGGCGCCGCCGGACGAATCCACGCCGCCCGCCCGCGACCCATCGATGAGCGACTCTCGCGACATCTTCTGCTCGAGCTCGCCCATGCTTTCCATACGGCACTCGCAGGTGGGATCGATTACTCGCTCCGGGGAAACATGTCGGACGAAAAAGAATGCACTGGTCACTGGACTGGTCTGATTTTCACCTTGATTTGGCTCCACATCATAACGCGGGGTCAAAGTTGAGTCGGAAACGACGCCGGGGACCCGCGGATCCGAGCCCGAGCGAGGGCAAACGCGGATCAAGCGCACGCCATTGCCAGGCCGCCATGGCTACCCGATCCGAACGCCACCGCGAAACCAATATTCCGATCGATACGCCAACCAATAATTCCGCGGCGCCACTCTACAACCCTCTCTCGCACTCACGCCCGACGCGACAGCCGAAAATCCGACGCACTCACCGCAACTCGGAGAAAAATCCGCGAAAATAATCGATCCGGGGGAAAAAAATTAAAAATAAAAGTATGATCGCTGCGAGGGTTGTGGTGCAACTAAGTATTGATTCTTTCGCGTATTATCGCGGAGCAGCTGAGAAGGGTCGGCTCAGCTGGCATCCCCCCCACCCTAGGCGCTCACCCCTCGCGCGCCGACGGCCGCGGCGGGTAGCAGCTGTGGTGAAAATGGCTTCCATATCTATTACTCGCTCTTCAACCTTGCTCGATGTTTTATACCCTTATCCTAGAATTCCAGCCGTCAACACCACGCAATTTTGTACGATCAGTGATCCGGGGATGTGTGAGTCACGCGTAGCGCGGCCCACGCTGGATCCGATCGCCCGCGAATAAAACGCACTGATATTGATTCCGAGTAGTTTTCACCGAGTTTCCTCAAAATCAATAATATAATACCGGGGCACTCCGTTGGCCTTAGTCGGCGAGCGTCAAACTCTTCGTCACTTGTCACAATAGTGCACTCCCCGTGGTTTGCGAATTTTTTCGTCCGCTTTTCTCCAGTTTCTCTCCGGCAAAATCCGCGGTTTCGTGCCCGATTTCACCGAGTGGCGTTTCTCTTTAAGGCTCACTTCAGACTAAGCGTTACTGCTCTCGGCCTGCTTTCCCCCAATGGCGGACGGCTTCCCTTATGGACCCACTTTTCCACGGCTCGATTTCCTGACGCTAACCCTCCTTTTCAAAGCCTTTTTACTGCCTATCGAATTTTCTCTCGCGAAAAAACTGAAAATAAAAACTTTCAAATCGAATACTAAATGTATTAATTCGAAAAACCGAAAATGAATCAATTTAATAGTGGTGTATTTGTGATAACAAATTGTCAACATTTTCCCATCTTAATTTTGCAAAGTATTTTTGGTCACAGGATAAATATTGAGATCCTAAGGTAACTTCATCAGAGGTACAAGTATAAAAGTGTTTTAGCCTATCTTTAAAATCAACTCAAAATGTGTGTCAGATCATATCAGGTTCATCGATCGAAAGAGATCAATATTATTTATATATTTATTCTCTTCAGTGTGTAAAGCTATGCTTTCACGCAATCGTATTTTTCGGTTTAAATTTAAAAAAATTGGCGTTTGATTCGAAGAAAAACAGCCAGAAAGTGCATCGCAAGAGTCAGTTCATACTGAGTTTGCATATTCATGAAATAAATTATTTTAAAAAATTAAAGGCCAATACATGAGGTCATTTTGTGTTGAAAATCATAATCGACAAGAAAACAAAACGCTCAGCGTATCTAAAGAAATCAATTTTTCTGATAATTCCACCTTTTATGAGTTACAATGTAATCTCTATAATGCACCCCATTGGCATAATACATTACATATTTGCAAATATATGTTTGCCACTTATTAAAATTTGGAATCCATCCCTTTCGCTGTAAATTATTTTACCAATTCTTTTGATCTTCGACACATTTTTCTGTAAATAATATTCATTAATTGACGAGTTCATAATATTCCGATAAAGTTTGACCCCTAATGAAAGCTGTTGTAGTGCAACGCAATTCGATCGCTTATTATTCGTTTTTCAGTACTTTAAGAGAGTACATCTGCAAGAAAATCCCTTTTTGCATCATATTTGACTGGCATTTCTGAATATCATGATAAAAATGAACCATTTCAATCATGAAAGTACATTTTATACAAGTGCATTAATATGTTCAAAATTCAGTGTTAACGCGATACCAAATGTGCGGTTGCAAATTTTCTTATTCTATTATTTTCCTCTCTAGGTCACTTAAACAAAAATGGGGAAAAAAACCTAAATTCCAATGATGTTACTCTTTACTTTTGGGAACAGATGGTTCTAAGTGCTCTGTTTTTTTTTTTTTTTTTTTTTTTTTTTTTTTTTTTTTTTTTTGTGGTGTTTGATTATACTTGTCATTTGATGAGTGTTCTCTCAGTGGAAAATGTGCTCTCTCAGTGGAAAATGAATGTTGTTGTGAGCACTAGATGCTGAGTACTTACTATGTTCATTAAGCAAGAAGTTTCGTGATGATTTCTGCAGTTCACTTTGATCACACCAACCAATCATGTCACCTCTTAAATTTCTGATCTTACTATTGTAAGCCTCAGCTTTACATTGACACTTTGAAGACTGATTTTTGAAATAAATGTCAATCTTGGTCTTATCGCTTGGCATTTATAAATCAATCAGGTCAAAGAAAGTTTCATCGATTGATCATCAAATGATTAAGAATGCCTACTGAAGATCTGAAGTGAGGCAATCGTCCATTGAAGTATGTATTTTTCACTTGGGTAAGCAGCGGCCATAATCTGACTGAATGATGTGAGTATAAGTATCTCCATATTATCAATTATTTAATCTAAATTATTTTTGGGGAAAAAAATTCTACTATTTTGTGATTGGGCCCCTTGGAAAGAAATTACTTTGCCTGGGGAAAAATAGTACATGAATACCGCCTGATGAATCCTTCCCAAGACAAAGACGACCCAAGTAGCATTTTTTTAAGGGAAAAGTGACGATATTTTGATATGAAATTGCGATTTTTTTACAACTGTTTGGCGATAAAATCGCCAAAAAGCAGATCATCAACATCTGAGCGATTATCCTCATTCTTGTCACAGTTTTATCTCTATGAAATCTCGTCTAATAGTATCAACATTTTATTCCAATTTATCACGATTTTTGTTCAATAATATTTCGATAATTCGCCCACAACAAAATCGCGATTCCATAGCTTCATGCGATGAAATCGCAATTTTTATCCAATAGTATTGAAATGAATCGACGTCCATTAAATCGTGATACATTCTCGACAAAATCGCATCTTATCGCGATCACTGCTGGAGATAAGTCTGCCAGACCCTCTTAAACCTGTTTTGCAGACATTAATTTGATATTACTTGCTTTGGAGCGCTCTACTAAATAGTCAGAAATAGTTGTAGTTGATATCTTAAAAATGAAATATTCTGAACATGTTTTCACCTAAATGCTCCTAAATGCATGTAAGAGGTCATTCTAGGAAAGGTGAAAACAACTTTAGCGAATGATCTTATCTCATAAGAATGAGTAGGAGTGCGCTTGCCTTGCTAACCGACCACTTCGATGGTAGAAATTGGCAAGGGTTCTGCTGATCGGTCCGAATATTAAATTTTGGCTGCCTAGCTGAAGGCAACACCCAAAACACCGACGCAGCAGTTCTTTAACGGTGGGTATGTGCACTAGTGCAATGCCCGCTAACATTACTGTCATGTGCAGAAAATAGACTGAATTATACATATCGAATCCACACCAGAGAGATATTAAGAGGGTATAAATAAGGATAATGGGAAAGGGTAGGAGAGGATCCCAAAGACCCGTTTATGATCGGTGAAAAAACAATATCAAAACTCTGAGGCTGAATAATAGTAGACTGACATGACAGGTGACTCGTATCTGCGTGTAAAAATGCGTGCGGTTCATTTGGGCCGGTTGAGGCAAGAAGGAAGCAAATTTTATGGCTCATTTCAAAAACAATATCCCTGTTATGGATTTTCCTACGAAGCTAGCATCCTTATTATCGAGCCTTCGATTGGGTTTTTTTCTTTCTTCTTTGTTTTGATGTCATCCATTTTAACTTTTACAGAATATCTTTTCGCTGCAGAATATTCTTAACAACGAATGGACTCCATTTTGCAACGGAGAGTGGAGAGGAGAGCCAAGAAAAAAGCGGAACATTTTTTCACGCTGGAATAGCTAAAAGCGTAAAAGCCAACTAAATAGGTAATGAAATTTACAAGATGATTTCCTTATTTTACCATTGCTCGTTGGGTGTGCGGATAGAAGTTGATTCAAGTTTTAGGTTTTTTTCCGAAATAAAGGGACTCGCAAAATTTTGGCAGGTTTTCATTCAAGTTTGTAATTGCAGAGAAATTAATGACATTAAAAAAATGATAATAATAAAAATAAACTACCTGATGGTAATGACCATACAAATTATTTATTTGTTTTATTATAATTTGTCTCGTTCCAACTGCTAGGGAAATGCCCACATAATTTGAAAGTATCCAAAAAGCACCTCTCCAATTGTAACGTGCGATGCTAATAAAACGCCTTCAAATATGCGGTTATGCTATCCATGCGGCGTCTTCCCAATAAACGCAGATTGAGTTCCTCCTCGGTGTCCGACGGACAGCCTGTCCTTGTAGTTACACTGAAGCGTCGTATCAGGCGCTCCTCAAACACGCATGGATTTTTTGGTTCCTTGGATTCGATTCCATCGATTTTTAAGTTCATACCTTGTTTTGCTTCCCTCTATAGTCGCAATCGTAGTTGACTTACCACAAAATATAATGACAATATTGAAGAAATAGACTTCGTCTGCGGCAAGATGTTTCGTGAAGGTGGACGTTAACCGCAGGTAGCTTTTAGAAGTCATCTTTTAACCGATCGAATCTATTTCCAAATGTTTTCCTTCTTTAACGCTACTTTCGATCTTTGACAAAAAAGTTTACATTCTTGCAAAACATCACGAAAATTCAAATAAAAATGAAATAATCTCAAATTCCTAGATGCTCTGACATGGCTACAGGTACTTGCGCAGAAATTCAGGTCTCCTTGTGACCAGAATATAGAATCGGATGGACTAATAACAATCACCACCAAGAGTTTCTTACATACATTTCTACAGGGTGATCCAAGGTTAAACGGCCAGGCTGCAGAGCCGAAACACCCCCAAACCCCCTCTTTAAATTGAGATTTCGATTTTTTTAGATGATTTATGAATGCAGGTCATACAAGGACAATGAATACAGGGCAAGTACAGGGGAGTACACATTTTCATGAGATTTGGTCCACAACCGTTGCCACAATTCAGGACAAACCATTTACTTTCTCAAATTTTGGGGAGGCCGTAGATCCGACTCTGGGCACTTTTCGAGAAAAAAAACTTTATGCAACAGAAAAGTCCTATTTCGACCCATAGAACACGCTCCTGGAGTCTGGCCGTTTAACCCTGGATCACCCTGTATACAGGGTGTCCCAAACCGCACCCGTGCCAGTCTTTTCCTTCGGTTAATTTTTGTCGAAGAAAGTCAACGACCGTGGGGGGAAAAATAGAAAATCGAGCTCAAGGCATCTGAATTCCTTCATCCCGAAGCCTCCCCCCTCCCCGCGACTCCCCTTCAAAGCTGAAAGAGATGTCTTGACTTTGCGAATCTGAGTTTCCGTCACAATTTTTATATTAATTTATCGGAATTAGAAAGTACGGAAATTCGTCTATTTTTCATCATCCGAACAATTCCCGAGAGTGCTTTGGATTATTGTCAATTTCGCGAAGATCGGAGGATTTTTTTATTCAAATTTTCCGCTTAGACGTTGGTAATAGTATCCTTTCTCACATCCTCAATTTTTTACACTACACGGAGAAAAACAATGGTTATTTTACGGTTACCACGGTAGTAATTTCACATGGGGGTTCCAAGGTATAGCAGAACCGTGGGTTTTGATTATTGTAATAATGAGCGCGGTGATGTTACCGGGTCCATCGTGACATACTGTCAGCATATTAATGCTACTCTGAGAATGGTTATGCTACTATGCTCATCAATAATCTTACGAAATTCACAGTTCTACTGCCATGGAATCTCGTGTGACATTACTACGCACCGTAGTAACCGTAGAATAGCCGTATTTTTGTTCTCGGTGTAACTGCTTTCTGCGGTACCAAAGCAGTGTACAATAACCAACATGACGGTAATGACTGTTGCTGTTTTATGATTGTCCGTAAGAAAATGTTGAATATCTGGAATTAAAAGTTTCCATCATCAATCGCCAAGGGGTTGATGAAGGGTCTCTCTTTGTCTCTGGTCCTTACTCCGGCTAAAATAACGTATTACAATCTTAAGTACCTAAATAGGAAGACTATGAATGGAATGCTATCTTATGGAGGCCTTAGTACCCACAAAGGAAGCTGACCTTCCCAAGCGAAATAGCCGAAACAGTGTCGTTGCCAACTTTCATAATCGGACCGGAAACAAAAAAAAAAAAAAATTACCATCACTGTTCATACTTGAAGTGGGAGATAGAGGATAGCCATTTATTTCTCGCCGCTTCCACCAATAGGATCCCTCTATATCCCTTTTGTCTTTTTTGTCTATTTCTCTGTCTATTGATTTCAATAATCGGCCGGCTTTTTGGCCTCTTTGTCTATAAACTTCAACAATGAGCCCACAGATCTACAGATTTAGCCCAATTCCATAGGTTACCTTCAAATTAATATCGCCCGATGGTCTTCGAAAGGCAACACTCAACACTTTCAACGATGAGCCTCTTTGAAGCCTCCGGTCTGCACGCGGAGAAAACCCACTTTCGCTGAGGTAGCAGCGAAGGTCTGATTAATTTTCGGTATTTCAGAGTTGTCCATTCTTTTTCGATCTGGGCAATCATCTACCCTAATCCATCGGTTTAATGGAGATGTTGCATGTGTGAGGAATTTGCGATTTGACTGTTGATTCTTATGTAAAAGTTCGCGAGAAACACAATGGTGCCACTGGTTTTCTCTGAAATTAACTCCCAAGCTCAAAAAAAGCTCTCAAGTTGAGGCCAAAATGGAGGGGATATCCCACCCTACACTGAGAGTCCACGTCTACATCAAGACAAACTCTCCATGCAAAGATAGGGAGCAAATACATTGACAGGGCTGCCACTTTGTTTGGGGACTCCAAAACTGAAAACACGGCATCACTGCTAATGTATTTGCTCCCTATTTTTGCATGGAGAGTTTGTCTTGATGTAGAGGTGGACTCTCAGGGTAGGGTGGGATATTCCCTCCATTTTGGCCTCAACTTCAGAGCTTTTCTGAGCTCGGGAATTGATTTCAAAGAAAACCAGTAGCATCATCGTGTTTCTCGCGAACTTTTACATAAGAATCAACAGTCAAATCGCAAATTCCTCACACATGCAACATCTCCATTGCGAGGACGCCGACGGTCCTTTTCCGCGACCCGGGGACCAATGTGCGGCGGTACGCAAGAGTTGGGTTGAAGAGCGAAGGTAAAGATCATCAAAATTGCAAAGGGCACTAATCGACCGTGTCCCCGTTTCCAGCCTCCCGTGCGTCCGACTCAATCAAGAAGCCTAAAACTCACCATGACTCGAAAATAGATTAATTGATCGGCGACGGCTCATCGCTTGTCACACTACCGCCGTGCTAAGGAACAACGCCGTATGAACATTCGAGAGTTGCCAAATTTCCTTTGATAAAATGTTTATTTTGTAGGAAAGTTATGAAAACTTTGCTTCGAACGTTTCAGGAGATTTAGGTTACATTGCAAACAACATTATCTGAAAAATTGGAAGAAAATCCATTCATAAGTTTACCAGGAAATTCGTGTTTTATAGATGAAAATTTGGCAACGTCTGGAGGTTCATACGGCGTTTTTCCTTGGCACGGCAGTATACCGCCGGACAGCGTTCGATTGCACCACGCTGACTTCGAACTCACTACTGAGGGGTCATCCCTCTTGCAACTATGCGGCCCAGTCACTTCGTGGTCATACTGATCCGAAAATAAAAATCAGCGAAATTGAATGCAAATGGATCGCATTATCGCATATCTGAAGGGTTTGCAATTTAAGTACTTATTTTTGGGTGAAATTTTGCGAGAAATACAAATAATCTATGGCTTTATAAAGCAATTTTAGTTCATGTGGAACACCACCAATAGTCTTAAATGAACTAATGATTATCGGTCTGTGAACCATACTAAGGTATGTCGTGCCATGATAAGGTATATACACCATCACTAAGGTATGTGCGCTATTAAATGTATTATTGGTGTTCTATATGAACCACAAATTGATTTATAAGCCATAGCTTTTTCTCAATGTACGATGGTGCTACCGGTTTTCCCTGGAACGAACTCCGAAGCTCAAAAGGTCTCAAAGTTGAGGCCGTAATGGAGGGAATATCCCACGCTATCTTGAAAGTACACCCCTATATCTAGTCAAACTAGTGTTTGGCGCAATGCGTGAAGTATTCACGCAGTCTTGTAGGCGCTATGCGTTTCACGCTGACCGCACTGTGTTTGGCGCAATGCGTGAAGTATTCGTGTGGTCTTGTAGGCGCTAATATGTGTTGCATGCCGACTGCCGCGCCGAGGGCTTCTCTTTTTCATCTCAAGTCCTCGTCATCATTTCTTCCTAAGTCGCGCCACATTGTGTGTTTGGTTTCTCTCTTAACTCGACTAATTAAAGGTGCTGTCTCTTGTATCACTGAAAGACAACAAAATTAGAAAGTACTATACTCTCAGGAAATGAGAGATTTTGTAGCCTTTTCTCGTTTGTAATTTTTTTTTTCTAAATCCGATTTTTCTTTATACCTACATTTAAAAAAATTGCAAAAATTTTTCGCTCCCTAGATTTGCCGCCATGGGCCGCGGCCCTTACATCCAGAATGTTAAGCCATCATCTTTTTTTTTTCGGTTTTTTACCTTCATTACCTATATCGTGTACTTGCTCTATAAATAAACCGTCTGCAGATATTTTGTGATGTTAGAATCGCCATCCAACTGGCGACTGGGTCGCATTTGGCCATAGATTGATAATAAGAGCAGCGAATCTCCAATAAGGAACGAATTCAGAAATATCTATGACCAAAGTGCAAAGGCACGTATCTCCATTGCGGTGTTTCAAAATTTACACTCCTATATTATGTTTACGAAGAGAAACAATCCAACTCTGTAGCTTAAAACTTTATTCCGCTAAATGAAAAAAAAAAAAAAAAAAAAAAAAAAAAAAAAAAAAAAAAAAAAAAAAAACCAAGGAAGTTTTCAAGAAACCCCGTTGACTAGTTTTCCAAAGAGAAAAAGAATAATGATAGGAAGTCTGCAACTTCGCAAACAGACATCCGTGGTTTCTCACTCTACGCATCGATATCAGTGGCGTGGCGTGCTTTGCGATATATCGATTGATCTGCAATTCAAACCTATGAAAAAGGATCGATGAATGGGGTATTCGCAACGGACACCTTGAAAATCGATTCTTTACCATAGCCTCAAACGAGGAAAAATCGATAATCGATCCTCCTCCCTTTCCACTGATCGATATGGTTCTCTGATATCAGTGTTGCTACCGGTCTGGCATCAAACACGGGGATAAATTATGAAATATTACACGTCAATAATTTTTGATCAATTCGAGAAGTCTGGCGGCGGTGCTGGGGTCAAGCATCGACATTGACGCTGATTACCATAAAGAACTCATGAAGATTCTGTGTTACCAAAGCCGGATCACCCGAAATTTTAAAACACCCATGGGATTACCTACTTCGGGAGCGCGCGCGCTGCTGCAACATCGAATAATTACTCGCATCGCTCATCGTCGATCAAGCCTACTTATGCAGCACGAGCTGGCAGCGGTGTTGTAATTTTTCTCGTATGATGACGCGATTATTTTCAAGACCTCATGCAAGGCGCAGGTAAAATATCGAACCATAACATTGGCGAGTCAACATTTTCGTCGTACTCCTTTAATGAGGGTCACATTAGCGCCTCCTCAAGCTGATCCACAGTGGGCCAGATACACTTGGATTCGAATAAACCCATTTTGTGATGACGGGGATAAGTTTCTCAAAGATGAATAGCGCTATAAGTAAAATTTCATTTCCACATTTTGCCTTTCCCAGGAATAATCCTATATGTTTTGAGGAGGAATCTAGGTTGAATTCAGTGGGATGGATTCTTCTCCCGAGGCTCTGACAAAATGGAAGATTAACATTTTATTGACGTGTAACACGGCTGTCAATTAAACAAAAAATTGTCTATTTTGAAAGAGCTCTTTAAAAAAGTGTAAAAATGTTCGTTTCAAGAAACCCATTTTGGATATATTGCTCAGTAAAATTTAGGAGAGATAAATTTTAATTAAAAAGTAAAAACATAGGTATGGAAAAATTCGTGAAATACTAACAGTCTTAGGTTCTCTACACTAAAAATGTTTGAAAAGAAAATGTTAGAAAACTCTTAAAACATCTCATTTATTTTAAAGGACTTTTACGTACATTTGACAAAGAGTTAAATCGTACTTGACAAATAGCAGAGATGGATTTCTTTGTGCAAGCATTTTCATAGTTTTTAGGAGTTTTTAAAAATTGCTTTTAGTGATCCTTGCTACTAAAGGTTCCTTCTTTAACATTTTTGTGGATGTCACTGTATTGCTAAACTGAGTTCAAGCAGGCATGGCATTAGTAAAATATACTGAAAAAAAAAAAAAAAAAAAAAAAAAAAAAA
>NW_017547282.1:5098498-5197318 GCF_001854935.1 Bemisia tabaci
ACACACACATTGGATCCAGAGTCCAAACTCTTTAAAACATCGACAAGAAAAAGTACTCTTGATTCAATCAGATTTAAGCTTAAATCAAGAACCAAGCCTCTTAATTTGAGCGGATTTCCTTTTGATGTAAGCTTAGATCTGATTGAATCAAGAGTCCTTTTTCTTGTCAATGTTTTCAAGAGTCTGGACTCTAAATCCAATGTGTTTTTTTTTTTTTTTTCAATTGTAAGTGATATTTACAAAAGATCTGCAAGATTTGAAATGGCTATTGAATCTAATGAAGCCTTAGGTGGTTATTACTGGCGATGCCCGTTTCCGGGCTCTTGTCCTTGCCTTTTCGCTCAACCATTGAATTTTTATAGTATTTCAAAAAAAAATTGCCTAAAAGGATTTTTCTCTAAAATTTCCCAATAGTTGAAACGAGTGGCTACTATACAGACTATGGGAGAAAATGATGGACTAACTATAGGGTTTCTCGTGGACTATAGTATTTCCCTTTCCTCCCTTGTCCACCGCAACCACCCGCTTCAACCAATAGAATCGCTACATTTTCTCTTCCCTTTCTTAGTATATCAGCCGATTGCGAAATTCGATTGTGAGATTAGGGTGACTCATCTGTATCAAATCATTTCATCGCCATATTATAATTTTTGAAAAGGTTAGCTGAAAAATGTACCGTCTAATGCATAGATTTTGAGAAAATGAGTGAATTTTAGACTTTGGAAATATGCTCATTTTTATTTCGAAACCGTGTCTATCGAGAGGAAACTCGTGTGTTTGCTGTAGCTGAAGTTTGCACCCCTTGAACGTGCGCATTGGACAAGATAGGGACACTTTTGCCACTGTGCGACCGTGGTGTTGATTGAATAGTTGATATTTCATCTGCACTTTATTACTTATGAATTACTTTGAGATCCGAATATTGAGTGGTGGGATCATCACTAGTCCCCCCCCCCCCCCNCCCCCCCCCCCCCGCTTCTCTGGCCGTGGAACGGGGCGATCATATATATACTTCGTCGGACTATCACCGGGCACAAACCCGCGTTAACTCGAAACCACCATGGATAAAGTAAGTTTTTTCCTGTCTACTATTCAAACTGTTCTCGGTCGATACTTGTGGAATATGTTTTTTTTTTTCTTTTTTTTCCCAGTGTTTGCACGTGATAAATTTTCGGAATGACGGTTCAGTGATATTCAACAGCGGTGTGATTTACTATCCATAACATGTGATTTGTTTTCATTAATTTCAACCTGGCGTTCCAAAAGCCTAGTCCATCATTTTCATACTCCCTCTTATTACTTAGGAATACTTTCTGTGTCGCTCCCTGATCAGTTGATTCTCTTAGGGAGGTCTCGTACGATCAATGGGTATATTATGTGATTTTCAACATAGCATCATAAAAAGATTGGCTTATAGGAACATCGGGTAAAATTTAATCGTAAAACCTTAAAAGAAAATATCCGTGTGAGGGATTGCAATGATTTGCTCCTGCAATAATACAAAGTTCCGAGTAAATTCATTAATGCTTTTTTAAAGTAAGTTCATGGGCGCACTTTGAAATGGCAAAACCCACAAAATATTTCTTCTGTATTTTCTATTATATGTAGTGGCAAATCGTCACAAACCCACACAGGGGTCTGTTTCTAAATTTTTACTTTTGAATGTCACTGTCAACGAAGTGAGGGCAATAATCTATTATCCTCTTTTAAAAATTCCCAAAAATTGATTTCTTAAGTAAAGGAGATCTTTTAGTTTTCTGGTTTTTTCATCGCAAAAACAAAAACCCATGTTTTCCCCATAAGGAAGGACTAAGGATTTTACGTAAAAATTAACGCGAATTGCCAGCCAATTAGGGACTACTCGCCTAAAAGAAGGGGGTCCCACGCAGCATGTGATTCAAACTAAAACTCTTGATTCCTCTTTAATTTAGTGCGCTATTGAACAATCCAACGGGTTCTTTTTTGCCGATTATACGTATCGAAAATCATCAGAACACGACTGTGCACACGGACAAAAAAACTTCAGTTAATAATGGTCACGATGAAACTTTTCAGTTCAGGTAACTGAAGTTTTCTATCAGTCGTGGGAATTGGACTTCAGTTCCGAAAACCGAAGTTTTTATCGGTCATACTAAAACTCATATTTTTTACAAGAAAATTCGGTTCTCTAAACTGAATTTCGGTTTTCATGACTGACAAATTCAGTTACCTAGACTAGAAACTTTAGTGGGCCGCATGATCTGAAATTCAGTAAGGAGCTTGGAGGATAAGGCGTATAAAATCAGTTTTTGAAAAAAAAAAAATGAAATAATAATGATTTTGAGTAACACCAGTCTTCATGCATTTGCTGTAAAAAAAATCGCTCCCAGATTCCAAATTTTTAGCATCATAAAGTCAGTACCTATAAACTTTCTCTTCGCCGTAAGGGTCCATGTAATTTCGAAACTTCAAACACGTATTTCACGAAATAGCAAACACTGCACTTATGCGCCTTCAACTCGGACTATTCGAGTCCCTTAATTCATTTCTTGTAACCGAGGTTTTTTTTCTTCCTCAGTGATAGCTACAGCAATGGTGAACCGTTTAAATTATACAGATTGTTGGTAAAGTAGCCAACGTGCATTAAAAATCAGAATAAAGCTGAAAATCTCAATACAGAAGGAAAAAGCTCATAAGAGCACAATTTTTCCTCCAATAAATTTTCCCTCTGTATTCAGATTTTCAGCTTTATGCTGATTTTTAACGAACGTTAGCTACGTTACCAAATATCTGTCTAAATGACTCGTGCGTCTAATGCAATCAGTTTGAGATGTTATGAAACCTTTTTTTTTTTTTTTTTTTTTTTTTTTTTTTTTTTTTACCGATTTTTCCAAATTTTGATGCTTATAATTTTCGACTACGGCCGTTTCGATCAACCGCTCATCGTCAGGCGTTTAAAAATTCTAAAAAACTAGAATTATAATACGCTTCATTTTGATAAATGGACTGCATTTTGCAATTTGGAGCTATAAATTCTAACTCATCTGAAAAAAAAAAAAACACTTATGTGCATAAGGAAACTAATGGCACGCATGTTGTTTTTAAACAGGGCCGAACTTTATAGTTCTTAATTCCAAAATGTAGTCCAAATATGACCGCTAAAGTTAATAAAAGAAGTGCAATCAGTTTGCATTCACATTATGGTTCTTTCTCCTACTTAATAAAAGAAGTGCAATCAGTTTGCATTCACATTATGGTTCTTTCTCCTACTTCGTCGTACATCAATTCTTAAGTTCCTATTTGGATCTGTCCACAGTTCGCACAAGTAGCTATCGTCCTGGCTTTGGCCGTAGTCGCCGTCTCCTCAGCCCCAGCCCCGCAGCTCTACTACTCGCAGCCGGCCATCGCCTCGCAGTCCTCCAACATCCTCCGCACCCCCGGGAACCTCGGCCAGATCTCCACCTACACCAAGGCCATCGACACCCCAACCAGCAGCGTCCGCAAGTCCGATATCCGCATCAGCAACGACGCCCTCGCCTACCCGGCCGTCACCGCCTACCACGCGCCCGCCGCCGTCGCCTACCATGCGCCTGCTGCCGTAGCCACCTACCACGCTCCGGCCGCCGCCGTAGCCACCTACCACGCCCCGGCCGCCGCCGTAGCCACCCCCGTCGCCAGCCACAGCCTTCTCGGCGTCGCCTACTCCCCCGCAGCCTCCGTCTCACACGTCACCTTCGACGGATTCGGAGCCCATTACGTACTATAAGCACCCCTTCGCAATCACCCCACACTGAGAAAAAAAGTCTAGTTTTGGGTATCGTTTTTTGAGTGGTATACTGCCGTGCTAAGGAAGAACGCGAATGAGCCTTCAGGCATTGCCAAATATCCTTCCATAAAATGCCAATTGAAAGGGAAATTTGTAGATTTTTGTCCTCCAATTTTCCTGAGAATTCATTATTCATTACATCTAACTTAAAATTTCAAGAGAAAATGTTCGTAACTCTCCTGAAATATTAATCAGTTACTGGAGGATATTTGGCAACTCTTGAATGTTCATATGGCGTTTTCTCGTAGCAAGGAAGTTTAGATCACTGTATTTTTTGCTTCGCATAACCGTGAAATTCGGTGCACTTGAGGGGACCGAACATCAGCGTTTTTGGTGACCGAAATTCAGCTACTGAAACGAGTTTCCCATTATGTAAATACGAATAATCCGTCGGGTCAAATGCACTCTTGAAATATTCGGTTGGCCGGACCGTGTGATACAGTGGTTTATATCATCGGGAACTGGTATCTACTGCTGGGCATTTTTTTTTCTTCAGTGTGCATCCACACAACTTGCGAGAAAGAGTGAACTCGCATCGTTTAAATCGTTTAATCTGAAGCATTTTGATTTGAAAAAAGTGCGGTACGTATTTTTAATTGCCGTTCTTCATGCTCAACAGCATTACACTTCTAGTCTCATATGCGTTGCGAGTGGCTGCTTTCTTGCGGGGAATCACATTTCATCGTCATTTGCTACCGTATCTTCTACTCACTCATCGTTTCTTGCCGTTTATCAGATACAGCAATGATCTTAGCGATCAACACAGAATTTTTTCCCTTAGTTTTTTGGATAAAAAACTTTCATGTGGATGATCTAGCTAAGAATCCTGAATACCCAACATCTCACCTTTCACTGTTTAGCTCACTTATTTATTTCTCTTATCTTCTTTATGTCCTCACACTTTTTCGTTTTCATAATTTGGTTTAAATTGTTACTTTTTGTGACTCACTGCCTGATTCTTTGTTCCTATAATTATAACAGTAGAAATCCATTCAAATCGTGCGTTTTCTCTCTGTTTTTCCCCCTTTAAATTTGTTTTGAAAAAGACCGTCCTCCTTAATTCACACGAAATTTTCAACGTGAGGTTCAACTTCACGTCACTACCAGTGATGAGGCGTGAATGATCAACTATCGACTTTCCCTGTTTGAAGCTGTGGCAAAGAATCGATTATTAAGGTGTTTGTTGCAAACACTCTGTTTATCGATCCTTTTCCATAGGTTTAAATGCAGCCACGCCACTGGTCACTGCTTAAGGTGATTCGATGGACGACATATTTTGTGTCAGAACGGCATGCGATATATCGCATCAATTGGTTCCATTTTTTCAGCTACTCGTCATTTTTCTCCAATTTTGAGATCGCAATTTTGTTGCCCAGAGACTAAAGCACTCACTAACCAATTTTAACAAATAAATTCAACGTAATAAAGACGCGGTTTGTTTAGAGAGAAAATATCGCATTCGAGTGCAGTTTCGTTATCAGTTTCGAATGCATTGTTTTCTCTCTAAAAAAACCACGCCTTTATTACGTTGAATTTCTTTGTTAAAATTGGTAAGTGAGTGCTTTAGTCTTCTGACAACAGAATTGCGATCTCAAAATTGGAGAAAAATGACGAGTAGCTGAAAAAATGGAACCAATTGATGCGATATATCGTATGCCGTTCTGACACAAAATATGGCGTCCATCGAATCACTTTAATGCAAGAAGGCTGAGAAAAGAACATGGGACTTATTATATGACTCGAATACTGGGGAGTAGTATTAAGTAGTGAGCAAATGTATAAAGTAGCGTAGCGTAGTGTGGTGGTGTAATAGTTGGGCCCACATTATTCTAAGGAGAAATGAAAAACAACATTAACAAGAAATTAGAATTAGAGTTAGGTACGATGAACTGTAATGAGTTTAACGCAGGCAGTTCCTTAGGAATGCTTTACTGTAGTCCTAATGAGGGGCACATGTACTTATTATCAAAATATCTACGAATTTAATGTAGTATCGCACACCGATCATGCACTCATTCGTGTTTTAAAGAAGGTCCTCCTATAAGGTTTTTGCTTGCACCTAATTGGTAAATATAATGAAAGAAACATTGATTACCGCTCAAAAATCATTTATTTGCAATCGAGTTTTTTTGTGCAAGCTATAAAGGACGTAAAAACTTCACCGAAAAAAATGGTTTGCTGTTTTAGCACCTAGGATGTCAAAAATGTGTCTGGTGATCCTAAGATGCTGCCTTGATTGCCCACGCAGTTGAATTTGCATTCATAGGATGTAAAGTTAACTGCGGAGGCAGCAAAGGCAGCATCTTGGGATCACCAGACACATTTTTGACATCCTAGATGCTAAAACAGCATATTATTTTTTTCAGTGTTGATAATTTTCGTAGAATTTTAACACCAGCCGTCAGAAATTTACTTTAACGACCTTTTCTGCATAACGTTTTTGAGCGAAAAATTCCTCACAAAAGTTATCCTCAAATGGTATAATTAAAAGTTTTACATTCTTGGAATTTAAAAGTGAATGTTAGATCCTCTATACACGAGAGATAAGAGAGAACCTACAGAGTAATTTTGTCGTGTAAAATTTAGAAAGACATCAAGTTATTTATAACAAACATTGTCATCCTTGGAAACATTAAACAACAAAAATTCAATTTCGGAAAAATTCAAATTAATTTTCAGAGTCCTTTTTTAAATTTATTTTTCTCTCTAATTTTTTTACTTTTATTTTCGTCTACGTGCATGGGTCGTTGTGTACCTTTTTTTAGCTTTTTCAGGATACTTGCTTGATAGCTCTATTGTGTTTATATAAAAAATGAAAAATAAATAATACGAAAATAATAAGATGAAATGCACATGTTTTTATCAACATGAGAATTGAGGAAATTATTGCCACGTTTTTTAAAACGCACAGGCTCTGAGAGACCCAAGAGGCTCAACAGGAGAGGCTATGAGAATGCTAACAAATTGCTTTAGCATTACTAAAACATCATAGGACCGGTAAGTATTGCAAAACCGGCAATTCTGAACAGCCGCGTGCGGCTTTTCTAAATACCAAAGCCAGGCCGCATCACTGTCAGCACAGCTAATGAGATGAGGTGACTGCAACAAATCAGTACAGATGATTCGTCATTCTGCTAATAATCACGACGCGACAAAATGTCAATGAAATGGGCTCCAAACAGTCTAACGTCATCTCTACGTCAATCTCTGTATTTGTCCACGTCTAGTTAAAGAACCGCATTTCATGGACTCAAAGAATTTGATGAATTCAATAAAATAATAAATACAAAAACTGGCAGGACAGAACTCTCTCAGGATCGAAATAGTTGTCATGAACAATTGTATTGCTAAGTATTTAAGTACTAAAATTGTCAAACAAAGATTTTTAGTAATGAGGATTGAAACAGCTGTCATGAACAATTGTATTGCTAAGTATTTAAGTATTAAAATTGTCAAACAAAGATTTTTAGTAATGAGGTATTGACTACCTGATACATAGACAGTTTAAAGGAACGCACGTGACTTTGCGAGGTAGTAAACGTGGGTTTACTGTTTACACCTTCAAAAACACGGTGCATATTTGGCAAAAGACGTATGGTAATTGACACCTGGAACTTATGCGTAATGGTGTAACATTTGAAGTAAATCCACGATGTTGAAGGCACTGTAAACGATACTTGCCGTTGCACTATTTGCTGTTCACTAAAGCTCCAATTGAATCGGTTTTTTTCAAAAAGACTTCAGCGCTAAAGAATTGAAAATTCGAATCTTAATAAATACATGAATAAATCAATAAATAGTTTCAACTTAGATAAGTTGAAGAGCGCACCGATATTGAGGTTTAAATTCGCTGGAGTACACGGAAAAAAATTTTTGGTGCTTATAGCCAGATAGTAGGTGACATTTACCATCTTGGATTCCCAGTTGTTATTTATAGTCGTTGTTATTTATAACTGCATTTTATTTATTTATTTTTTCTTTTTTTCTTTTCATGTCGAGAATCGATTCGAAATTTTCAAATTAGGATTATTTTGACGATTGGCTAAAGTACTTCTAGCATTGGACAAATAAGCCCAGGCTACTTAGTTGAACAAGTGAGATTATGTAGAATAGAAAATAAAAAAATTACCCCTCTAAAGTACTGAAGCCTTGACATGGTGTTAGATATAGTGCATGCCTAGCCTACTGGTAAACCTGGGATGTTCAGCTTAACGACAGCACTGGTAAACCTGGGATGTTTAGCTTAACGACAGCATACAATTGACAAGGAACATTGTTAAAACATTAGTAAGAATTGATAAATTTCTGCCATTTCCTTGGAATTTTGAATGTAGAAAAAAATTGATTTTGAAAACTATTATTAGCGCCCCCTACCCCCCGCCCCCCCCGGGCCTTTGGCCGCTACGCTGCCGACAACCAATGCGGAAGAAAACAACATACGTAAAAAGTCGTAGAACAACCGTGTTCAAGTTATCTCGGAGATTAATGGTTCAAATACCGTCAATGTTTTATTTTTGATCAATGTTTTTCAAAGAATACACACTGTTATTTTAATGAGTTTCCGCAAATTTTCCTAAGTGATTTAAAATAGATAAAAGAAAATTTGACTTAAAACCCATAATATCCAAAATCTAAGCTCAGATTCGGCTTCCTCGTGAAAAATCGATGCAATTTCATGTATCGTATGTCACCATATCATGAAGGAAAGAGATTAACGTAGGCGTGCAGATTCTAACATATGTATCAGTCCGACGTGGCAACATGGGCGATTCGGAGTGGGTCAGCATCAGCTGATGAGTAAGAAGAAGTTTGTTTTCTCGGAAACGGACGAACCAAATGCTTGACGCCGGCGTCTGGCGGCGTAACTCAAACGTTTGAATTCTGTGCCTACTTCCGCATACCGGCCGGCTTTGATAGAATCTTTACGCCTACGATTACCCTCTTTTCTTTATGCTATGGTAACATATGTTACATGAAATAGCATCGATTTTTCACGAGGAAGCCGAATATGAGCTTAGATTTTGGGTATGATGCGTTTTAAGTTGAATTTTCTGAATTTGATTTAAGACGGCGGACGTAGCCTAAATTGATACATCGGCTCCAATTCCATCGATTAAATTTGAATTTTTAGTCTAATTTCGAAAATTCGAAAAACCAAGGTGGCGGGCGTGGCCTAAAACGCTACCTCGGTTCCTGCTCGTCGGATTTTCGTAAAACTTGGTGCCAAGGGGAGGGGGGAGGAAAGAAATTTTCAAACACTGCAATCGATATGTCGCAGGCAAATAGTAAAATTAGGCATTTTGTCAAATGCCTAGGCAAATAGTCAAATTCTAGGGGGCTATGCCCCTATTGCCCCCTGACCGCTACGCAGTCCAACCCCCTGCATGAAGGCGCTCGAGCTCCGCGCCATCAATGGGCCGCTTCGCGGCCCTATTTTTACCTCCTATCAGTGTTAGTTTTATTTTTCCCCTCAAAAATTACGATACGAAGTATACTTTACTTTTAGAATGAAATAATTTTTGGTTTTGATAAATATTTTAGTTCGTTTTAATCCGTTTTTTTAAATCAGTGAAAAATTTAACATCGTCCAAGTTTCTGAATTGTTGTAATAAATGCCCTTTAATTATCATTAAAACCGAGCAGAGTCAAGAATAATTAATTGCGCGAAGTCATATAGTTTTGCGGCGACTTTATCGTCGCCCGAGCCATAGGGACGGGAAAAGGAGTACGTTTCACGAACATATTATTACACGCTTATCAGTCACACAAGGTGGGCTGAATATGAATTCTTGAAAATTTATCAACATACTTTCCCTAATCAGCCCATATCTGATTGCTTTCTTTGGTGACTCACTGTTGGTAAAGCGTAAAAAATTGACGGGGCAGACTACTAACAAAATACTTTAATTGAGTCGATGGTGATCTTCAAAATCAACAAGTTTATAATTTGCACTAACGCATTCTGTAGTTCAATGAGCCCACTTAACCTTGTAGCATCAACCAAAAACAAGATAGGTGAAGCGCAAGCGCACTCTTTGGTGCAATGAGTCAACTTGATGGAGCAGTTTACCATCAATTTTGTCTCGGTGAACAGATTTGTAATAGCCAGTAGCAACTAATTGAAAATGATTGATTTCCCTAAAGACGTTGTGGACAATACAATGCCGTTGGTATTCTATCAATTTTTTCATGTATACGGCACCAACTATTAATTAACAAAACCAAGATGGTTATCCGCGCACAGTCATTTTTTCCGTGTATACATCCATTTTGGAACTGAACTGAAAAAGAATAAGTATCTTAGTCAAGTTTGATAATTTGGGAAGCATCAAAGGCCACTGCTTGTGCCATCTTGGATTTTTGAATTTTTAAAATTTGACTTTTACGTCAAATAATACTGATTGACACCAAATTTCACAAAAATCGATCGAACGAGAGCCGAGGTATCATTATAGACTACATTACGTCCGCCTTCTCGGATTTTCAAAATTCAAAAATTTGAGTTGAAATTCAAGTTTTCCGTCAAAAAATTCCACTTGTCAGTGCCAGGCTGGCACCAAGTTTCACATAAACCGATCAAATAAGAGCCGCATGTCTTAGGATCAGTGGGACTCTAAGCTGTGGTACACAATACCATTCAATTAGCAAACGTTAGTGCGCCTTCATTTTCGTCTGATACTGTGCAATACTTCCGTGGTGAAATAGTTGCTTATAGCGCCTGCAATAGAATTGCTTCGACTTTATGGCAAAAAATCACGATCACCGCTCAAGTTGCACTCTGGCGCGTGCGAAGTGACGCATTTTCTCATTACCGACGGAAAGGTAAAAAGAAAAATGTGTTTGATTATAGCTGAGCAGATTTGTATGGTTAAAATCGTTGACGAATACATTTCAAATTTTAGTAAAAAGAGTTTCTGTTAACTTTAAAAAAATAAATAGACAATTTTTTTCATTTTAAGTTTCTTCGTTTCCTTTGATGAGTTATTAAAATTTAAAAATTTGCTGGAAAAAATAAACAGTCCTGGAGGGTGCGATTCTGATCATTTGGAGAGAAAAAGAGGGATAATGCATTTCTCTATCTCAAGTGAAAGTTGAGATTGCTCTTTTTCCAAACCTACTTAATTTCGAACTTGACGTTATATATGCCCAAATTACGACGGATAATCCGGTCGTGGTAGCTTTGAATTTCACGAATTTTTCGGTAAAGCCCTCACAAAGAAAAAAAGAAGATAACTTTATCTTCTCCCTCAACAAATTCTGCTCTGTGACCTTTGGGATGAAACTAAAAAATGTCATTTTTAGCAAAATCTCAACCTAAGTGCTACTTCAAGCACATACTACAGTGACAACCAACCACCCAAAGAGAGTTAATGAGAAAAATGTTCGGATAAACACGGCACGCGTTTTGTGTTACGAACTCAATCAAAACACTGTAAAACACGCGGGTAAACCGAGAGCCCGATCTTCCGGCTAAAATTTGAACTGTTTCAGACTCAGGGGAGCGTTTGAACCTGCGCGATGAGAATATGGCACCAAGAGAAGTGCGTGGGCATCAAAGACGTCCGCTCTCAGCGTGACGAAATCTAGAGACGACCCACCGAATGATTTACGCGAGAGAACGATTAAATTCGGTGTGGGAAAAAAATTATTTGAAGGGTTCGACTGAATTTATGTGCGGAGTAAACGAAAGATTCTTACAAATATTCGGATTCGTTGAAAGAATCTTGAAACACGGAAACTGCCGGCAACACCGTTTGTTTACGTGAACTTGCGATACCCAGTGCGCGTATAATCGCGGTTCCTCCTTAAAATTATTGGGTTACCCTCTCATCTTTGAACTTACCGATCTGCGTTCATTAATTTCTTCTCAGGGATACTTCATGCGTGTTCAATGATTAAATGCCGTTCTCGTAGTTTCATACCCGGACTTCGAGCGTTTTCTTGATGGATTGGACGCGGAAACTCAAACCGCCACCCTGATTTTGACGAGGGAATATTTTAGATCCCATTTCTAGGTAAGCAATGAATTTTTAAAAAGAAAAAATGAAACTACCTCAATTTTGTCTCATGAGGAAGTGTTAAATGTTTACTCGAAATCGCGATTACACAAATTAAAAATTCCAGATTTTCGTTGTTTCTTGTTTCACCCCTTTTCTTCATCTCAAGGAACTTTTTTCCGAAGTTATAACGTACATAGTGCTCTTATAATTACGCCCAGCCGACGAGAATAAAACAAATCGCATCATATGTGAATCCAAAATTTAGTGGAGAAGAATGGAAGGGAAAGGCCCACTGCATGAGAACGGAGATTTCATCACGGTGCAGAAATCGATAGCGGGAAGCGCTCTTTTACGTTAGCTGAAATGTAGTGCATTTCGAGAGGCAGCGGCAGCCCTGAATGGAGGCTGCGCGTCGAGCCATTGCGCATCTTGCACGTTTAATTTTAGCGGCTAACAATAAGTTCTGCGCCCAAACACCGGTCGGACAATACGACGTCGCGGTCGTCCAAACTAGCTATCATGCTAAGTATAATTCTAGCAATGTATCCGCAGATTTTTCTGCATGATTTCGTAAACAGTTCAATTTAATGATAAGTCCTGACTTCTGAGATTTTCACTTCACTTTCGATTGGATCGAGGAAAAGGTCGAATTGCATTTCAGAGGCTAAATTTTCAGAAACGCTTTTTTCGTTCATTAAGTAATTTGATTACGTAAGTTAGGTAAGTAAACAAATTTACAGTTTACTTTTCGCCGGAAAGTTTACATTCTCCAAAAAAAAAAAAAAAAAAAAAAAAAAAAAAAAAAAAAAAAAAAAAAAAAAAAATGCAAACGGTTTAATCCATTCTTGTATGTCAGGGAAGTGCGTAAAGTTGTACTGTAATCTATATTAATTTTACTGTATTTTCAAGCAGAATCATAATTTTATTAATTTTAGTTCAAAATACAAAGAAATTGAGAGCCCCCTGTTGAAATCATGCAAAAAAATCATAAATCTGATGAATTTTGCCAACCGAATGCCTTATACATCCAGTGATCTTGAATTTTAACGCGGCACAGCTTTAAGAATTTTTTAAATACTGTCTTAAAATTCAAGAATGCATCAACCTTTCAACTGTAAATCTTCCTCAATAATACAGAAGTATAGATCCTTAGCATTCTTTTTCCTGCAAACTGGGCACTTTTTCTCCACATGAGCTTTTTTTTTATTTTTATATCACCAGCTATGAACTCGCACGGGGAACAACTTACGCGCTTATTAGTAAACATTTCATGTAGGTTATTTTTTCATGACTCCTAAATAGTAATAATGAGTAAAAGAAAAAGAAGAAGGTGAAGAACACCCGTTGATAACTCTCCTCACTGCGTGTCTCTCATCCTCTGGAGTTCGCCTTCAATAACTGTAACGGCAATTTGAGCGACTTCGGACCACAAATAGTTGCGCGTATAGTTGCTAACAGTAGTTTTTGTCGTTTTCCTGTGTATGCGAAAAAGAGGCGTAAAATTGCAACACAACCTGCCAATCTCTGCTTTAAACATGGCAGCTTACAATTTTATGTTGCTTCTTTTCAAGACTATCGTATATTTCTTGAGCTGCAAATTCCGAAGTAGAAGCTCCAGTTTAATTCGACATTTTTGGGTCTTTTTCACCCTGGTTATTTAGAGGACACTCGTCCAAAGCCTGACCACAGTAACTCAATTTCGAGTTTTTGGGGCCTCAGCAAAATGATTATTGAAATTTATAGACAAAGCAATAGACAAAACGTAAAGAGAAAATTGAGGGATCCTGCAACACGTTTTCAAAGCAAATTTTTCTTATTTATTTTTCAAGAGGAGACAAAGGCTATACTAATTCCAGTAGCCGTGTAGTTCTAAGAGAAAAAACAACAGACGCCGCGCCGTGCCGTTGATTTGATGCAGGACGTAAGTATGCCAACCAACCTGCGGGCTGATTATTGAAATTGATAGACAAGGCAATAGACAAAGACGCAAAGAGAAAATAAAGCGAACCAATTGGTTGAAATAGACTAATAGGAACCAGCAAGAGACAATATAAATAGTCCATCATTTTCACTCTTAGTCTATAACATCCACCCGTTTCGACCAGTAGTATATCGCTCCATTTTCTATTAGTCCTCTTCGCCAATCGCTTTGTCTATCGATTTCCATTATCAAGCCGCACGTCCCTGTCCCCATGGTTGGTCACATTACACATTTTGAGCTCGCCCACTCGGGAGAGCTCTTTGCGATCGATTTCTTTTAGCATTGGTAGTGTCCGTGGCGACGAATGGATGGTTCTCGTTGCCGTCGGAGGAACGGCCAAAATCCCATTGATTTCAAGGTCTAAAAGTTGAATTTTCGCGGGTTACAGTTTTCCTCCGTCGAACATTTCCGTTCTCTCATTCAACTGAGGATTAATTGTTCCTCGTTTGCTACACTAGAGAGCAGCACTTTCCAGTGGCCGAGCATATCATAGCATGTTGCTATGGTTTTATATCAAATAACCTAATTGTATGTTATCATCCTCTTATCTTTTCAATGCAGTTTTTGTGTGCAGTTGTACTTGCAATTGTTATTATTTCTTAAAATAAAAAACATGGTGACCTCGACGTGATTTAATAATTTGTTCAATTAATTTTAAGTTACTAAGACTAAGATTGAGATTTGCGCATAATTAATGGATAATCCTTAAGATTGCCGTTATTGGTACCATAGAAGGTTAATTAACCTCAAAATAATTGCATGCTTGAGAGCTCGGTTGAGACTCGCATTGGGATCCTTTCAGAGTTTGTTTAAACCTCATATTAAGAATGCTTTAGGATTCGTTTGAGCCCCTCGCATCAAGAATGCTTGGGAATTCGTTTGAGCCTCGCATTTAGAATGCTTGAGAATTCGTTTGAGCCTCGCATTGAGTTTCTTTAGAGTTCGTTTTAACCTTAAAATACAGATGCATGAAGTGCTCTTTCGAGCTCCGTGCTATTTACAGTGCGCGAGGTGCTCCATTGAGCCACCCCATACCTACAAAGGCGTGATGTGCTGAGCCACTCGCATACAAAGGCTTGAAGTGGTCTCTCGAGCTCCACGCTAAAATTCAAGTGAATTCCTTTTCAGCTCTTAGTGCATACCATAAGTATTGTGTAAGAATTATGGCAGAAACGTTCCTCCAAACCGTGCTAAATTATAGTTTCTTTGAACTCCGTGCCGATAAAAATTCAGAATTCCAGACTTCCAGCTTAACAAAGTATAACCTTAATTCAAGTTGGCGACTTGATTTAAAAAAAAAAATTAAAATTAAATCATATGATTTCATTACATTGTTGACAAGTTAAGAAAAAGCTTGCAAAAATAGCCATTGCAACATTTGCCGCAAAATCACATTCATAAAAGATAATTCCATTTCTCTCTCTTTATTTTTCTTTATTTATTGTAATGTGAAAAATTTGTCATATGAAATTACGTCATAACATTTTGCATCGGCATGTAACCTCTGATAATTGGGTAAAGATTCATTTAATACATATACAATTTCAGAAAAAATCATTAATAGTTGTTAATAGTTTCCCAAAGGCGAGCTCTCCAACACAGTAGTGTTGGAACCAGCAGCTTGTTTTAATATTTATCTCTCTTTCCAGGCGGCATTTTGAGACGATGGAGAAAATGGAAGACTCGTCACGGGACAGGAAGAGCGACCCGGGCGAAACGCACGCCTTCTGTATCTTCTCATTGCTGATATTCTTCCTGGTCCTCGGGAACCTAACCTTAACCCTGCTCATCATCAAAGTCCTGCGCATCGGTTACGGGATGGAGAGCATCGAGAGCAACACCCTGGAGAACCTCCTCAAGTTCTACGGAGACGCTGACCTCGGCGAGCTCTACAAACCCGACGGGAAGCTCAGCGGCTTCAAGGACCTCCCGGTCGTCATCGGGGGCACCGCCGGCTCGGTGGGCTTCGAGCTCATCGACCACCACCACAATCGCACCCCCGTCCAAAATTTGAGGGTCGAAAAGAACGGTACGCACCTGAAAAACGTGACGAATTTCGAGGTCGTCGATCCCGCCACCGGGCGCCCGGTCTTCTCCACGAGTTTCCCCAAGTTCTTCCTGCCCCCCGGAATGTCCAAGATCGACGTCAACATCGTCCACACGCGCAGGATTGCCAGCCCGATCAACACCACCCTCTATCTCAGGTCAGAGTCGTATATTTACACTGCAAGGATAAAAAAAAGCAAGAGTTTATTGTGTGATATGGACATTTCCAATTAATTGTGGTAGTACACGAATTAATTGTGGTAAAACACGAATTAATCGTGGTCGTACCCGAATAAATTAGGTTAACAACCCAAATGTTGCGATACTACCCTAACTTGAGTTGCGGTTCTACCACAATTAGTTAGAAATGTCCGTATCATCCAACAAATTGTGGTATAGTACCACGATTTTAGGGAATAACCCCTAACACTTTTTTTCCGTGTGAAAAAAAAGTTACGGGCTATATAGACAAACCATCCGTTCCAGGCTCTGGGGCCGAAAGTACCGGATGCTGGCGCCGCACAATATGGATCGAGTCAATTAGAGAGGTCGGCCATGAAATTTTTTACTAAAACTGTAAATGTTTCATTGCTTCGCCTGAGAGTGCTTTTTTAGTATTTTTATAATGTTTTCCCGATATGGAAAATGGTATAAAATTAGATTTAAAGGTGAAAAAATGTACCGCCCAATGACGTTATCTGGCGTCATTTTCTATTTGAACACGTGTTTTATAGCAAATTCGATCATTTTGTCTTATCTCCTCCAATAATTGTTCAATTTATGAGCCAAGGATATGTTCAGTTCGCTCAGTAGTTTCCACTTAAACATGAAGTACGCACCAGGTAGACAGACGCTTTTTGTCATCGCGATTTTCTTGAAAATGATGCGTTTCGTGGAGGGAAAACTATTCTGTATAAAAGTGTTTGAAATTAGAACTAAACAAAAAAAAGAAAAGATAAAAACGGGCATAATGTTCGGTTTTTCATACTTTGAATTTCGGATTTTGGTGAATATCGGCGTCACAGATCTTCAAAATGCGACCGCCTCCTTTTTTCTTTATATCCTTCTTATCTTTGTTTATTCTGTCCTATTCTAACATTTACTTGACTTATTTTTCACAGATCCGAGTCGGTGACGCGTCTAAAAGGGAACGAGGGCACGCGCATGCGCGGGAAAAGCGTCATGTGGACGGCCGACGGCGATATATTCGTCAAGAGCGTCAACGGGAGTTTGATTCTGTCCGGGAAAAACGGGATCATCCTCGACCTGAAATCCTTGCATATCGCTCAGAATAAATTCAACAAGACTGTCAGCACACATTATAAACTGTGTGTTTGTATGCCTTCCGGCAAAGTTTTCCGGATCCCCATGACTCAACGCTATAACATGCATTTAGCGTGCAACTACGTAGACCAGATAATCGGAAAAAGCCCCTGTTAAGTCCTAGCTAGGCAAGACTGTTGACATTTTTTCAAACATTTTAGGTGCGATCATTCGTCGTTCCCCGGACTACACTGTTAAAAATTATTCTGGCCTGAGTGGCCTGAGTGAAATATCGTGATTATTTTACAAAAATGCACTTGTGTAATTTTTGTCCAAACTTGACTGATTTTTGCATGAGATCGGAAGAAAAATCAAAATCGAAATCATCATCGAAATTTTCAGTCAAGAACGCCCAAGATTCTTCGGGTAAAAATGTAATCTGTGAGAGGTAATTTGGCAACTTTTATTTGGAGTGACGTTTTTTCGTGAGGGAGACAACGAATTCTTTTAAGATACCTTATGACTCTTTGAGAAGTATTATGGAATTTAATGTTTAGATGAAAACATATCAAATGTATTGTTACTCTTGAAAAAACATAATCACGGTGAAGAAGAAAAACTTTTGCAAAATGTTGAAAAATTATGGAATTAATATTGCAGCGAAACTTTTTACGTTGATGCCAATCAACTTTTAAAAAGTAATACGAAAAGATTGGAGGAATGTTGGATGAATACTACCGTAATGAATTTTTGTTATGATATCACTGGTTCAATATTGATCCAATACAACATCGATACAATATCAAATGT
Source organism: Bemisia tabaci (assembly GCF_001854935.1). NCBI lineage: Eukaryota > Metazoa > Arthropoda > Insecta > Hemiptera > Aleyrodidae > Bemisia > Bemisia tabaci. The sequence goes on from NW_017547282.1 coordinate 5,116,404, forward strand.
AAACCAATAAATCAAAGAATGTTACGTGAATGTTGACTCAATATTGTCTTAATGTTTGTCTTGACTGGGTAGAGATTGTAAAAAACGCAAAGCACCAGAAGTGTTTCTTTAGATTTTTCTCTAATAATGTCTTGGAAAAATTTTCGTGCGTCAGGACTTAGGAATAATATTCAAATCATTGTTTTTGCTTTTTATCAGAAAAGTTGTACATATTTTCCGGTGTTCAAAACGTAATTACTTCACTATCATTTGAATGTTAAATTGCGTTTTACCATATCCACTTATAAAATGAATAATAATGAGCACAATACTTACAAAATCCTCTACTTTGGAGGAGAAAAGAATTAAAAATCATTGTAATAATTGTTATCAGCTATTGATTTTTTTCTACATTTATATTACCTCTCGTTTTTAGAGACTTGACCGCAAAGTATTCTCGATTTTGATGCAGTAATTTTTGAAATATTAGACGTATGTTCCTGCGGCTTGCGTGACTATAACTTCCGGCAAGCCTCAACCCAAAGTAATGGAATTACACTCTTACCATCCCTGGAAAATTAATTTTTAAATCTTTCATTTGTCTTTTTTTAAATAAATTTAGTTGTGTAGTTAACTCCACGTTTGTTTTATTTTTAAAATACACATTGGACCCCGTGTATATGACTGAACGTAAAATCAAATACTTAGTCAAATTCCTATGTGGAAGATGTTATTGATGATGATCTAATGAACCGTGAGAGGGGGGACGGGGAGGGTTAAAGTCTTTGTCCATTGCGTTGCCATGCCAGTCTCACCAAACAGTTTCCGCACCCTCCGATAACTGTTGCTGAAAATAGAATGTATTAAGTAGGGTATTAAATTTTTAAATTGATTGTTTTACAATTCATACGGAAAGTTATTTTGAAGTTGTATTAAAGTGCTCAAAGAGGATGATTAAAATTGAAGTAGCTTCTTGGTCCATCTAATATACCCCTGGTCAGGATTACAAAGGATTATTTATGGAGAGTAGCTAGACTCTATTTTCGAAGAGCAGGAAACAGCAGGTCAGTGCGTGCATTTTCCAACGAATTCTTCTTCCTAAGATAAAGCTTAATATCAATAAACTTTAAAAGCTGTATTTAGCTTGAAATCAAGACCAAATGAAACAATCTATTCGTCTGGCGTATGCGAGTCTATGTGGGTGCTATAGGTTCAAGTCATGTAAGATCAACAACTTGGAGGACCTTATATTTTCAGAATATTAAATGAATTGACTACCTGATTGTTCAAGAGCTGTGCTCTAGTTTATTTATCATTCAAAAAATAGTTTCTCACTTTTTGGAACCATTCAGAGTTCATTTGTAATGTCTCTCGAGTAATATCTTGATCTCCCCAAGAAGCTTCTTTAAGGGCTCAACAGGCCTTTTCAGTCCTATATTTATTGGGAAACTAATAAAAGGTTTTCAGAGACTACTGAGGAGGCCCAAAATAACATATTTTATTACGTGTTTTTTTTTTTCTTGCAGTATTTTTTTGTTCCTTTTTATATACTTAATCTTTCACAAGGCTCCTGATTGAAATGGATCTGCGCTAATTTGAAAAAGTGTGGAGCTAAGTACCTGGTCACTTCATTTCCACGTAAAAATTTGTTGCCCACATTATTCCACTTTAAAGAAGAACAATCACGATCCAAAGGTGTGACGTGCTTTGCGATGTATCGATTATCATCCATTTAAACCTATGGAAAAGGATCGATAAACAGGGTGTTAGCAACGAACACCTCAATGATCGATTCTTTACCATAGCTTCAAATGGGGAAATATCGATAATCGATCATTTACGATTCGCCACTGTCACGATCTCGTATGAAACTTATCAAAACTCTCGATTGGACCAAAGAAAGATCACACCATGTATAGATTAATGATAATGGTAACCTTCTTAAGCTGTTTGTCATAGAAATGATATTACTGCGAAAGAAAAATTTACATCGCAAATTGAGATACTTTTTTCTGATAGCATGGTCAAAATCATTCTTTAAAATGTAACTGAAAGTCACGTCTCGTTACGTGTGTCTGAAGATTCAAGCATATCCCAAGCTCATCGCATGACTTTCCATAAAAATAAAAAAAAAAAAAATGAAAATCAAAAAATCAAAAAAAAAAATCGAACAAACTTTAATGCAAAATTAGGTAACTTCTTTCCTCGAATTTCACATTGTAATTCTACTTGTAGGGACTAGGATGGACACTCAGAAAGAAGGAAATCGCTTGAAAAAGCGGGGTAGAACCAGACGACGCGGACCGGGTAAGAATGAAGTCATCAGACTGGTGGAGCATAATGGAATTCGGGACCTAAGAATTCCTTGTTTAAAAAGGAAACCCAAACCAATTGTTTTAGATCCAAAAACAATGCAACAAATAGAGCAGAATTCAAAGGTATGCCTCATTTTCACACCTCTCGCATTATTTGGAGTTGCACCAACATGCAATCAATTGGACCGAGTTTAACAGAAAGGATCCAAGCCACAGTAGCTATTGCCAAGTTTAACTGGGCAATTAAATTTGTTACGAGAGAACGTTTGTTCGGATTTCTTTGAAAACTTTAAGAAATTTGGTTCGCACCATGGAGAATTTTACGAAAATCCGCACAACCGTTTTCATGTAAAAAATTAAATTGCCCAATTAAACTTGGCAATAGCTGATGTGGCTTGGTTCATCTCTGTTTAACGCGGTCCAATTGAGGTTGCAATTCGGTATCTTTGAGAAATTTCTTACGTATAAATTATAATTTTAAAATCAATCTTAATATCCGAGACAGTATCAATTCCCGAATGTTTTCATTAAAAATGGTTTTAAAAAATAAATCTTATATATTTTCTGAGATTATAGGACATTTCGTCAACGATTTTTTGTCCGCGCGCCTGTTTTTTTCGGTGCGGTGGCGTTTGCGGACGTGGCGTTTGCGGATTCTAAGAATCGGGTGGCGTTTGCGGATTCTCATATTTTGACGGTGGCGATTGCGGACAGGCGGAACAGGGCCGGTGGCCTTTGCGGACCAGAGAATTTCGGCGGTGGCGATTGCGGACGGAGGGGTAGGCACCTACATATGCTGCCCCCCACCCCTGCGCTGTATATTAAAGAGAGAAATTACTGGAGAGGCTCTGGATTCCTTTTCGTGGATGTAGAAAACATTAGTATTATATTAGTATAAAAACATATGAGAATTGAACGTACAGTAAATTTTTAAAAAAAGGCATATCAGAAATCGCAAGGAACTGAAAAATCGTCAGTTTCAGTCCATTTTTAGGATGAAAAACATATTGTAAATTCTAGTCCAAAATTACTGAAATTCAAAAAATTAAAATGTATGTTTCCATTTTTCGTATGTAATCTTTTAGCTTTCAGTAATTTTGGATTAGAATTTACAACATGTTTTTCATCCTTAAAATGGACTGAAACTGACGATTTTTCAGTTTCTTGCGATTTCTGATATGCCTTTTTTTAAAAATTTACTGTGCGTTCAATTCTCATATGTTTTTATACTAATATAATACTAATGTTTTCTACATCCACGAAAAGGAATCCAGAGCCTCTCCGGTAATTTTTCTCTTTAATATACATACTAATATAATACTAATGTTTTCTACATCCACGGAAAGGAATCCAGAGCCTCTCCGGTAATTTTTCTCTTTAATATACATACTAATATAATACTAATGTTTTCTACATCCACGAAAAGGAATCAAGAGCCTCTCCGGTAATTTTTCTCTTTAATATACAGCGCAGGGGTGGGGGGCAGCATATGTAGGTGCCTACCCCTCCGTCCGCAATCGCCACCGCCGAAATTCTCTGGTCCGCAAAGTCCACCGGCCCTGTTCCGCCTGTCCGCAATCGCCACCGTCAAAATATGAGAATCCGCAAACGCCACCCGATTCTTAGAATCCGCAAACGCCACGTCCGCAAACGCCACCGCACCGTTTTTTTCCAGTAGTTTACGTCCACGCGTTTTTTTGACACGGGAATTTTGGTCCACGTACCAGTTGAGACCCTAAGTTAATTGGTCCACATGTAAATACAACCTCTTGATTTGCCTTGGCTAAAGGCCCTTAGATTTTTCCTGTGTACGATAAGTATCTTGATTTATTTTGCGAGGAAAGATCTATACTTTTAAAAGATGCCTGTCATTCTTAATACGTTCAATTTCGTGTAATACTGTGCAACACCTCTGTTGTGAAATAGTTGCTCCAGGCGCCGCGCCGCCGCACGGCGGGCAGGCGGTCAGCGTGAATCGCGCATTGGTGCCTACAAACCTAAGTGGATACCTCATGCATTGTGTAATGCGTGAAGTATCCACTTAGGTTTGTAGGCACCAGTGAGCCTCTCACGCTGGAAGCACGCCGCTCCGCTCTGTTAGGTTCTAATATTAATACTCGCATAGTCACCGTTCTTTAACTGATGATTTCGAAATTTTTGCACACTATGTATTGATTATTCTCATTTCAATTGAAGAAAAAAAAATATGTATCAATTTATCAAAGGAGAGTAATAATATAATGTGTTTTTTTAAATATTGGTAGTTCGGTGTCAAATTTAATGATTTCCAAGGCACTTTAATTTTTTATTTTACATTTTGTGCTTTTACTGTGCTGCAGCGAGGTGTACGCGCAACCAAACGCTCAAAATTTGACGTATTTGACTCTAAAAGATCGATGTACAAATAGGTTAAAAGTCAAGATTGCGTGCTTCTTGGTTTTTTCCCCTCTTTTATTCATTTTTGCAGTTTCTTTCGGCACAACTGCGGCTCATTGAGATTAATATAGGTGCAATCGCTTGGAAAAGGTTTTACAAATATTTGTCACGTTTCAAAAATATAAATGTTTTCAAAACGAAGTAATAATTTCGTAAAAAAAAAAATAAAAAAAAAATAAAAAAAAGTACCTATGCATATGTGAGGTATATTGTACATCGAATATTTTAAGGATAGAAATAAAACCATATATATGTATTCACCAATGACAATTTAAAAAGATGATTCAAAATGAGAAAGTAACATTTCATTTAGAAAATGAGCAATCATAACAACACCTCCTCCTCTCTCAATTTAATGTTGTCAATACAATTTTACATACCGACTAAAATATGACGCTTGGACCAAGTCGCCGTTGCTTATTTTACGTGTGGGCGTAAACTACTGGACAAAAAAGGTGCGCGGACAAAAAATCTTTAACAAAATGTCCTGGAACCTTTCCTCTACATCCCGATTTGAATCGTATTTTGCAAAGAGAAACCAACTTTTTTCGGCTAATTTTAGAAGCAAATTACGCCCTATTAGTTTCCTCATGCAGATATGTACTTTTACGCATGAGGCGAAAAAAGTAAAAACAATGTTTGATTATTCTATAAATTATTCTTCACACGGCAGATTGTTCATGGCGATTTTGAAAGTTGGCGACATTGTTTTTCCCCATTACATGGATAATACCTACATACATTACATTACCCAATACATTAAAAATGTCGACTTTACGCGAAGCAAGCTGCTTCAATCGATTATGTTTCAAATACATTTAAATGGAAGAAATTCAGTGTTTCCAACTTTTAAGAGTCGCCGCCGGCAAATTGGTAAAAAAAAGTGTCCAGCAAAAATGCGGCAACTTACGAGAATTTTTGCAAAAAGACGAACTAAAGGCTCTTTAGATTTTCTTATAAAATATTCACTCAGAACTTATACGAGATTTTTTTTGGCTCTTAAATTATAGGTCGTTACGTTCGAGGACAAAATTAAGAAAATCGAGGAAATGCGAAGAGCGAAAGAAAAAGAGGCTGAAGAAATCGAAGCACACTCAAGGAAATTAAGGGAAGATTTCGAAAAAAAATACCAGGAACATGAAGAACTTACTGCCGAGGTAATAATAAACTCATATCATAATGAAAATAATAAATATTTTTTTTTTTTAGCTTCAAAATCATTGGCAGAAAATTACTGAGGTCGCGAAATAGAACTATTTCTACTAAACGGAACTAAAGACAAACAGGAAATATGGGATGTGCTCTAGAAAGGTGGATAAGAAACAATGTAAAAGTGGGCGTGATTCCCTTTGGGAAAGTGGAAAAGCGGGATTTTACATTCTAAGAATTTTTATCCAAGAATTTGCACAGACTTGCGTAAATGATTTATAGATTAATATGACGATTCTTAATAATTAGACGTTGCAAGTGAAATTCTGAAAAATGTGCTCGGCAACACCAAAGATTTTTCCTCCTAGAATACAAAGAAAAATTACATTTTAATTTAATAGTCTTTACGTAAGGTTCCCATCATATTTTTGCTACCCTCGTAAATTGTTGCAGGAGCGCGAAAGAGCTGAATATCTCTTACAACGGGCTGAGCAGATACGTTTCGAGCAAGAAGATGAAATAAAACGATGCAATGCTCTAATCCTAGCGACCAAGTGCAATGCTATTCGAGATGCACAGGTTGCAGAAAAGCGAATTATTAAGTGAGTTCGTCCACAGTTTTTCACCGGAAAATTGAAAATCAATTTTATTTTCTCGTATGATGCACAATTTTTAAAACCATGGTCGTATTTAAAACTAGGGTCGAATTAAGGGTGCCGCACGGGACGCCTTCACAAGGACGTTACAAAAAGAGGAGGGGCAAAAGATGAAGAGAGGAGGAGAGAGTCAATGGAACAAAGAGTAGGTATAAATAAAATACGTATAACGTAAGGAAAAGACTTAGCTAGAGGCAGCACATTTTATGTCACGTACACCTGTTGATAGATATCGTCTATATTTAAGCAGTAACGTCATTTCATCAAAAATTTGGGGGGGGGAGGAAAAGACCCGACATGACCCCTAAAATACCTAAGTAAAGAAAATGAATCGAATTTTCAGCAATTCGTTCAATGTCTCGTTTACCGAGGCTTTTGCTACCGTGCGGGAGGGGGGCAGCGGCTGCCTCCCTCATATGAAGCCACTTTCCAGAAGGTCCGTCTTTGATTTGTACTACATTTTGCAATTTGAAACTATAAATTCTACCCCGGTTTCGTATGTCCCATTAGTTTCCCTAAGCACGTAGGTGTTTTTCCAGAAGAGCCAGAATTTATGGTTCCAAATTGCAAAATGCAGTCCATTTTGCTACACATAGGCAACAAAGATACCGGGGAGTCCGAATATGTATTTGGTTGAAGAAACACACAAGTATATCGCTGAAATATTGAATTTATGAACGATTTGATATAGCTCTCTTTATCTCATTGCAATGTATTACGTCTGCTGTTTAAGGATGAATTAATTGAGCCTAAAAATGTATATTAACTTGAGCAATGATCATTTAATAGGAAAAAGTTGGAAAACTATGAAATCCAGATGGAAGAAATGATGGAGAAGGAGAGGCAACGCGTCTTGCAAGAGTATGAAAAGAAAAAAGAAAATGAACTCGAAAGGAAACACGAATTCATTTTAGACATTATCCAGCAGATCCAAGAGAATCAGAGAGCTCTCGATCGGGAAGCTGCCGCACTCGAAAAGGTAAAAAGTAAAAACATGTAATTTTAAAAATGATGTGCGGTAAGAAACTGTTTAAGTAGATCAGATTATGGCGAAATTGTTTTCATATTTGTAGAGGAATTTACGTGAAGAATTTGACTTTTTTGTGCCGATTTTTAAACACACTTTATCTCAGGAATTACTAAATTTTCGAATTTAAATGAGGAATAAGACAATACTTATTTACAACTGCTAAACCAAACTTTGGTTTTTCTTTCTTTCTTTCGTTTATTAGGTATGATAATGTAATTTACATCTCCTGTGTTTTGTGTTTGGTTAATCTCAAAATCTACATACATTCCTCTTCCTGCCGCCCTAAAATTAATTTTAAACCATTTTATTTCTATCTCCTACTGTTAATCAAAAACTATCCTAAAATTTGATATACATATAGATATCGTAATGAGGTTACGGATGCCCTTTGGATGATTATTGATAATTTTACAGCTCATCTAGTAAAATTTTCTGGGTGGATCGCTACCAGTTCCATCTATTAACACCTTCCTTTTTCCATTTATTCCTCTCTTTGGTAACACGGCAGATCTGACAAACTACTCGGACGGGCTTGACGTGCTCATTCCTGCGTGGACACGACTGGTCGGAGTGCCTTCATGTGTTCGTGTATGCAATAAGCACATCCGTAAAGCTCGAATTGTTGCATCAACGCGTTTATTACTACCTATCCTTCGCGTCTGTCAAACGAAATACTAATTGGGAGCATCTTGCCCCGATTATTTAAAAGATTTTTGTTTTGAATATCTTATTTGATTCCATTTATATTTTATTAAAATTTTTAGTTAAGTTAAACTAATAATTTTCAAAACAATTGAATTTATTGGTTTAAATTTTAATTAAGAAGTTTAAACTAATGATTAAATTATCTTTAGGTACCTACTTAAGTTATCCTTGTAATTAATGCTCCGGGTTCTAAAAATTTCCGGATTTTTACGCATTGTCTTGAGAATCATGCATATCTTAACTCAAAAGAGGCACTTCAGTACAGAGGGATCCTTGTCTTACGTCCAAAATGAGCGAGTTCTTGGATTTTAATTTTTCCTAAGGACGAACTTAAGTGTCCCTGTTGATTTTATTCAGGAAATTGTCGCAAGTAAACATCTGGCCAAAACATTAGAGGCAGAGGCAGCTAGAGAGAAAGAAGAAATGCTAGAAAAACAAAAGAAACGACGTCAAGAAATGGCCGAGACCAACGAACAGCAAAGAGAGCTTGCAAGAAGGCAAAAAGAACAAATTCGACTGGCTGACCTGAAGGTATGTATGAATCATTATTGGTTAATGGTTATCAATGGTTGGTAATTGGTTATTAATGGTTGGTAATGGGTTTTAAATGATTGGTAATTGGTTATTAATGGTTGGTAATGGGTTTTAAATGATTGGTAATTGGTTATGAATGGTTGGTAATTGGTCATTAATGGTTAATCTTTCGCTGTTTCCTTCTTTTAATATTTGAGTTCCAGTTGATTAGATTGCGTAGCTCGGAAAATGTTCATTCTACATTTGAGCTTTAGCACAGAGGCCAGGAATGTGGAGGATGGGGCGAATTATGGAGATATTTTTGCCAAACAGAACTATGTGCATTATGATATGAGCCCTGAAACCCATAAGAATATATACATGACAGGGTTTACGTCACAATGCATAAAGTTCCTTGGTAGAAATAGGTCCAATCGTCCATTTTAAGATTAGCTCTGTCAGGAAAAATGATTAAATATTTGTAACAGACAATATTTTGAGACATCGGTTTATTTTTGGTGACTTGTAATGTTCCACTTGCAGGAAAACGGATAAAAATTAAAAATTAAATCCGAAAAATGAGGATTTTTTTCTCTGCTTGGTGTTTTGAGTGTGGGTTGTGGGTCGTGTATCACGCCCCTAAAAGGGATGTTTTTGTTTTTTAAATTTAGGAGCCGCTTAAAATTGAGTGAAATATTTGACGAAAATGTCTAAGTTATTCGCCTCTTAACTATAATTAACGATTTAGACTTTATATTCCAACTTTAATAAGACAAATTAATACTATAATATAATTTAACTTCTTTCGTTATTCGTTCTTCTCTCTATGCTTCTTTCGTTTCATGCCACCCTCGCTTCCATGAACAGATTCAAGAGTTTATGCGACAGAAAGCAGAACGAGAGGCTAGACGAGAGGAGGAAATCAAACAACAGCGCCTCCTCAGAGAGAAAGAACTAATAAGGATGCGGGCAGAACAAGATCGAGCCATCGACGAACAAGCACGAAGAGATATTATTTTAGCGATACGGATACAAGATGAGGTAAAAACTATTATAAAAATAAGCATTATGTATATGAATGTAACCGAGATGGACTACTGACGTAGATCGGCCGGAGTGTCGAGAAAGAATCACGTTCAGAATGAAAGGATACGTGAAATTATGGGCTTTGGAAACAACGTTGTGCATGACATTTTCACACAACAGCTTGTCTGTTATAGGCATGTGCAAAGGATGCCAGATGATTGGTTGCCTAAGAACGCTCTGGATTGAGTCCCCCCTGGCAGAGAACGTAGAGGACACCCTGTCAGATCATGGATTGAGGGAATAAGGCAGGAAAAAGGAGATGCGATCTGCCAGAGGAGCTCTGGCAAGATCGCTGTCAGTGGCGGTTGGGTGTCGCAGAGCGCATAGAAGCGCTATAAGAGCGACTTAGTAGTAGTAGTAGCATTATGTATATTTAATTCTTCCCAGGACAACCTCTCTCCATTTTAAATTACACTATTTTTCCGGGTTTTTTTTCTCGTGTGTATGTCAATCTTAGCACCTGATTTTTTCCAAATCTCAGAACAACGGCGATCCCGGGCGAGAATCATAGAGGCTTAATTGCAACGCAAAATCTCAAGATTTTACCGCACAAATTGTGTGTTTAAGTCATTACCGATCAGTGTGTGTTATCCATAAAAATTTTAGAAATATTCGGCACATCATGAGAAAAATTCTCAAAAATAAGTTTCAAAAAAGTGGAGCCATTTTTAGGTGAATTAATGAATTATTCGGTTGAAACGTTGCTACGCTGGAATGTAATAATGGACCATTAGACAAGGAACGAATTTAAGCAATCTGATACATGTCTCCTAACCAAAATTTTACGTAGAACACGATTCGCACAACGAAAATGACTGAACCAAACTTCTAACTACGATATTAACGTTTTTATTTCACATTGGTTACGAGGAATTTGAACTGCCCGCTCACAAGAAACTCAAAGCTCTACGTGAGTCAAATCGCGCACTACAACGGTTTCAGCAAGCTTCTAAGTCGAGCAATATTGATGTCCCACCATGTGTTGTTCAAACTATAAGCAATTTGCTATGGCTGAGCCAAAGCGTCAATATTGAGGTTGCCAGATTTGTATATCGCAGAGACTGTCATGATAACGTTTAGCGCGCGATGTGAGTCACGTAGAGCATTGAGTTTTAATAAGCGGGTGGTTTGAATTCACGCATCAAGAATCGTTTAATATCGTTGCAAGGAATTGATTTCGGTAATTTTCGTTGTGCGCATCGTTTTCTACGTGAAATTTTGGTTATGAAACGTATATCAGAATGCTGAAATTTGTACCTTGTCTAGTGGTCCATTAGCCCATCTGACACTTACCTATTACTTCATTTATTGAACCGTACTTAAAGTGATGTCATGACCACTTAAGTGAAACATCAGTGTCAGTTGCTGAAAAATAGCTGAAGAAACTATTCTCAAATACCTTAGTTGTTGTTGGATTTTTTGTAAATCGTCCTAAAACGTTGAAAATCGACGATAGTGCATGATGAAACTTAATATCTTCATTCTAAGGTGGAGAGAAACTGGAGAGAACGTGAGAGGGCGGCTGTGGTGAAAGAGGCGATTGCGCTAGAGAAGCTGAAAGAAGCCAGAGCTGCTCAAATTCTTGACAAACGAAAATGTCAGGCCGTAGAGGTAATGAAACGTAAAGAAGAGATCCAGAAGATGATTCAAGTCTGTCAGGAGGAACAAGAGGAGGAGAAACTTACTCAGATGCAAAAATTGAAGGTCGGTTCTGTCCACTTAAATAAGTGTCAATTTTTTTTTTTTTCATTTCATATGCTAATCTTCTCACAAAAATTTTAATTTTGAGTCCTCTTGATTCACGTACCATATAATTACATCGGGACATATATTGTGTGCTAAGGAAATATTAGACTAGAACCGTACTATTAGGGGAAATTTGGCAACATTGAAATGTAGTTACGCTCTCTCTTGCGACGATCTGAGAGCGGCGCCAGCGCGCAGCATATCGGTAATCGACAGTTGTTTTAATGGCTTCTTTGGTTCAAGCGGGATGAAAATTTTGATAGCTTACCTATCAAAACATTACTTCTAATTATTTTTCGTAACTTTCAGGGCCGGATTTATCTACTTGCCACCCATGGGCCGCCTGTATTTTCTCGCCCCCTTCTCATTCGTTTTGAAACTTGGATAAATACCATCAAGTGAACGCGCCGAAGGGGGTGCATAAGACGCGTACTTACTCGTGTTGGGCATATTTCTTGTGCAAGCCCTGTCGACACTAGCAAAAGTACACGGAACGTTGCGCGAAAGTTAAGTTCCGTAAACTTATCTCTGTGTAACAAGGCCTTCTATTTGTAAGAAATGGACGAAAAAATTATGAAAGAACATACATTAATGTGGTAAAATAATTTTAACTTCCGTCGCCGCGCCGACCGCACTATGTTTGACGCAATGCGTGAAGCATTCATGCAGTCTTGTAGGCGCTATGCGTTCCACGCCGCGGACAGCTGACCGCAGTGTGTTTGACGCAATGCGTGAAGTATCCATGCAGTCTTGCAGGCGCTAGTATGTGTTTCATGCCAACCGCCGCGCCCCGCCGAGGGTTTCTCTTTTTTATTTCATCAAGTCCTCGTCATCATTGCTCTCTTCAAAGCGCCGCTCCAAGCCAGATTGCGTGTATGGTTTATCTCTCAACTCGACTAATGAAAGGTCCTGTCTTCTGTATCGCCGAAAGACGACAAAATTAGGAATCACTAGACTTCTACTCTAGGGAAATGAGAGATTCTGCCGCCTTTTCTAATTTTTAATTTATTTTTTTAATCCAATTTTTTATATATATCTACATTTAAAAGAATTGCAATATTTGCCGCTTCATAAATTGAATGGGCCGCGGCCGATGTGGCCACCCCCTATATCCAGCCCTGGTAACTTTGAGGTACCTACCTTCCAGTGGCATGGCATGGATTGCGATATGTCGATTTATCTGCCATTTAAACCTATGGAAAAGGATCGGTAAACATGGTGTTCGCAACGCACACCTTAAAAATCGATTATTAACCATAGCTTCAAATGGGGAGAAATAGATAATCAATCTTTCAAAATGCATAGGTTAAGGAGGAGTACCGCCGAACGCTTCTGGAGCAGATTAAGCAGAAGGAAGAGGAGAAGAAGAAAGAACGGCAACGAATAATCCAATTGGGAGAGCAGTGGAAAGCAGAGCAGGATCAACGAGACAGAAAAATTAAGGAAATAATGATGAAAAAAATTGATGCAGTCAGGTAGTTGTTCTTTCCATTTACTTTTATTTCCACGATTTTATTTTTCGTTTTGTTTACTCCCCTTTCACAATTACAATGATAATTAATGTAAAAACATTTAATACCTTGTAGATGGGTTCATCAATAAAAGTTTAAAAAAAAAACCCATTAATGCAAAGAAGTCGATGGCATAAATTTTGTTTCGAAAATACATAAAAAATCGACCGGCCACGTCCAAAATCAGTTTATTATTTGACTTCAAAGTTTCCCCGGTTCGGATTGAATTATATTCCTTCAATCAGATACGGACTGTGATCAATAACTGTGTGTTTGTGTAATACTATACCGTTGTACTACCAGCGGTTAAATACTGAAATTTATCAGAAAATTTGCATTCTTAGTTTGTAATAAATCGCAGAACTTCGAACTTTCAGACTTCCATACAAAGTGAGTTTCTAATAAAACGTTTTATTATATCTTAATGTTTCAGATCGCGCGATGTTCCCGAAATATATATTCGGGAAATTGAAAGACAGTTACGTCTGACTTCTCCTTGAAGATGAACAAAATTAAAATTCTGGAACTTCAGATTGAAATCAGAAATAGGCACTTGCACAAGCTGGAAGAAGATTAAAAGGAGCTGAATTTTTCACTATCGAGGAAAATCATTCAATGTGGTCGCATGAGAAGTGTGTAATTAAATAAAACCTCTGACAAAAATAATTGTTGATAGTTTTTTCTCGTTGTCTGACGAGGTGAAAACAACTATACTTTGATTTAAATACGCCCTCTGAAATCCCCTGTTCTTTAGAATTTCTCCAAGAAATCTACTTAAAGTTTTACGCAGACTTTCACGGCTTCCCAAAACTATCTCGGTTTCAAACTTGCATCAGTGCTCCTCGAATGTTTTCATTGGAGGCTTACGGTAAGCAGCTTCAATTATAGAAGTTTCAATTTATGAAACATCTTAACGCTCAAAAATATGGATTTAGCACCTTCCCGGCTCCACCCGAGCGTTAATTTGCTCTGAAAAAATTTGCCATAAATGTTTTTTTTTTTTTTTATTCCTAAGGAGGTGAAATAAAAACATCTTCCATCTTCAAGAAATAATAGAGTGGATACACTGGAGGACTCAAGAAATAAGCGTTGATTTCTCATGAGAAAGCTATTGCAAAATTTAAATTTCCATCGTTGCAATGTCTCCTAGACACATTAAAATTTCAAATTTTTTACAGATGATATTTTTCCGTGAACAGTTTTTTCTGACAACTAAAATGAAAAGAATATGGAAATTCTTCATGACCTTGTTAAATGCACCCGACTAATATCTTGCACATCGAAATGTTTAATTAAAGAGAAAATTATTAAAAGTGAAACGTTCTAATTTCTTGTGCAGTTGAAAGTTGATGACCTTACTAACCTTAGCGATAAACAGAAAGGAGTGTAAGGGTTGAAGAGCCAATTAGAAACTCAGTTTCATGTATAGGTGCTCTCTAGATTGTTATTTCCCTTCACCAAATGTGTCAAGCAGCCATGAGGATTGGCGTTCCGAGAAACGATAAATGACGAAAAATTCAACATGAATATGAAGAATTTAATTATTTAAAGGAAAAAAATAAACAGATTTTGCTTCTTGATTCACTATGAAAGAGTCTTAGTGAATCACTAGTTTTCAGAAATTTCTCAACTTATTTCCGAACTGAAGTTGCTTCCGAAACTGACCCAACTGCGTCAAAATCCTTTTCGACCTGTGGAATCCATACGGCGAATTCGATTCCCCCACTAGTTTCTGAAATGAAACAAATGCATAGAAATTAATTTTTCAGTGTAAATTTATATTGTGTATTATTATGAAAATAACCTTAGCAGTATTGATGAATTTCAGATGAAAGTAAATCACGAATTATCCTAGAAGAAGAGGAGGCGGCAGTTGTCTTGAAGTGGCTTCACTACTTTTCTACATTTAAATGTATGTTTAACGATCTATTCTGGGTTATGTAGATTGTCTCGCCGGAGTTCGATATCTATACTTCATGGATTTATGTAGGTAAAGAGAATCCACTTTTGCCAATAACTTGCCAAAATCCCTCCTCTCTACGCAGAAATAGGGGGCAAATGCATTAACAGGGTTGCCTTTTTGTTTGGGGACTCCAGACTGAAAACACGGCAACACTATTAATGTATTTGCTCCCTATCTCTGCATAGAGAGTTTGTCTCGATATAGTGGTGGACTCTTAGGGTAGGGTGGGATATCCCCTCCATTACGGCCCTAACTTTGAGAGCTTTTTTGAGCTTTGGGGTTGGTGTCAGAGAAAACCAGTGGCACCATTGTGTCTCTCGCAACATTCTACATTAGGAATCCTTACTTAAAACACAAATGGGTCATGTACGCTGGTCACAGAATCGTGTTTTAATGGGTGCTCGATTCTTGTAGATTAGCTAAGAATAATAAGATCTGTCTAAACCATAACTTTCTAAATTGAATATTAACCGTAATATCGCCCTCTGAAAAGTGGGGTTTTTGACGTCATCCACCGCGCGCTAGTGACACCCTTAGTTTCTTCCACTTTGCTCTCATCAGTCAGTGTGACGGATATTTGCACTGGTCACTCAAAGTGAAACTCGGATGAAAGCAAGGTGGAAGAAACCAAGGATGTCATAACCGCGGTAGATGACGTCAGAAACCCGACTTTTAAAGGGCGATAGCTCGGTTAATATTGAACACAGAAAGTTGCGGTTTGGACAGGTCTTATTATTTTTAGCTAATCTACAAGGATCAAGCATAGATACAAATTTTTAAGAGCAGCCCTAGACAACGATAACAGTGGAATAAACAAGGATTAAAAACGGGAAACCAGGCTAAAAATACACAATTAACAAAACCCCAGACGTTCCGACTCAAAACTGAGTCATTTTCAGTCGGAAACAATAAAAATTTAAAAGAAAAAACGATAAAAAACCTGAGCCCTACATGATGGTGGCCGGGATCGGAGAAAGAGAGGAAATTGATAGCAAACAAGGCACATCGATGCCAGCACCGTTGACCGAAAATGATTGACACGCTAGAATCAAGCATCAAAACACGATTCTGCGACCAGCGCAACTGATCGACACGCAAGAATCAAGTATCAAAACACGATTCTGTGACCAGCGCAACTGACCCATTCCTAACACTTGGAAGAGCTCCATCAATGAAGGACCCCTCCCCAAGTAGCAGTGATCGCGATAAATAGCGATTTTATCGGTTGATTATCGCGATTATATCGGTGGCAATTTATCGCAATATTATCGAATAAAAAATTGCGATTTATGGCGATTAAATCGGTATGCATCGCAATTTTTTGTTCAATAAAATCGCGATCAATTTTCGTCGATAAAATCGAAATTAAATCGCCAAATATCGCGATTTTTGTTGCGATAATATCGCGATAAATTACCGGGCGATAAAATCGCGATTTTATTGCAACGAGATCGAAGATAATCGCTCAGATGTTGATTATCTTAGCGATTTTACCGCCGACAAAATCGCAACAAATCGCGATTTTTCCTCATAGAGTACATAGAGTCGTAATGTAAGTGGGAGAGCTGGCGCCACTTTTAGGCATTTTCCATGTCCCGAATTCCAAGACTCCTGTGTGATGCCGGGCCACTTTTTCGATACATAATCGATTGTTTGCGATACATGGGTACCCGGCCATCCGATGACAACAACAACAACAACAAAGGAGATAGGAATTACCACGTATTCCACACCGCCATTTTGGATCGAAAATGTATCGAAAAAGCGACCCGAACTCGGCGCACACCGGGCTCGGAATTCGTCGAGCAGAACATGGCTCTTCCACTTACATTATATACGACTCTATGTACTCTATGTTTTTCCTTTGAAAAATGCTGCTTGGGTCAGTTGAGAGCACTTACGTAAGATTTGGCGGAGTCGGGTTCTTGCAAGCGTCGAGACCTATGATGCACCTTGGGCAAGGGCAAGGGCACGGCGTTGGGATCGACGAGGAGAGGAGCGATGCCCACCTTGGGCTTGACGGAGAGGTCGTGCGGGGCGTCGATGATGAGGGTGTCCGGCCCGCCTCGGAGCCAGGGCTTGGGCGTGATCGGCGGCGTGAAGCGGTGGTACAGGGGGTCCGTCTTGTGCGGGTACAGGTTCCGCGGGATGGGGTACGAGAGCAACGACGGCGACAGGGATCTCGCTTTGAGCCGGTCCGTGAACGTCGCGTCGTCGGTGAAGATGTTCCCCTGGGATAGAACGGCCCTCCGGCCTCGGCGCTGTCTCTCCAGTCTCTTCAGCCGCCGCCGCTCCTCGTCCTCTCGCTCTAGTTGTTCCAGTCTCTTCTTTAGGACCTCAGCGCGTTTGCGTCTCTGTAAAAGGAAACAGCGGACTCATCATTGATTTGCCGGCCTGGAAATTGATTATTGACATTGATGGACGAAGCGACAGAAAAAGAAGATCATGGGGCAATGGAACGATCCTATTGGTTGAAACGTGGGTGGTTATTTCATAGACTATGGAGAAAATGATGGACTAATTGAACCGCGTTTGGTAAAAAGGAACCAAGTAACATCAATCATTACCAAATTTAACTTGGCAACTCAATTTTTACAGGAGAACATTTGTGCGGATTCCTTTGAAAATCTCAAGGAATTTGCTTCACACTATGCAGAAAATTTACTGAAATTTGCACAAAAATCTGCAAAACTGTTCTCTTGTTAAAAATTAAATTACCCAGTTCAATTTGGCAATAGCTGACGTGGCTTGGTTCCTTTCTGCTTAACGCGGTCCAATTATACGCGTCCCTTATGGGTTACCTTTAATTAGTCTCCTACTCACCACACCTCTATCAGCAACTACCCACCTCCACCTAAAGGATCGCTCCATTTTCCCTCCGTTTCCTTTGTCTATGGGTTTGTCTATCAATTTCAATAGTTGGCCTAGTGGTCAGCCTGTCTGATTTTAGGTCCGTAGGTCCTAGGTTTGAATGCCGATAGTCACAGGCGGTACCAGACTTTCCGAACGAGGGACGGGCAGATGTTTTCGGCAGGAGTTTTTTTTTTTTTTTTTTTTTTTTTTTTTTTTTTTTAAATTCTTGATTTGATAATAACCTGCCAGACGAAGAACCTCCTTGAGTTGAGTTCTCGCTCGTATTCTTCCTGGAGTTTCCTGGTTTGTTCGCGAAATATCCTGTCTCTCTCCTCCTCCTCGCGCTGCTCCGCCTCCTCAGCCTCCCGTCGGAGCCTCTCCTTCTCTCGAATTTGCTCGTCCAGCTCCTCCTTGTACTTTTCCTGCTCCCAACGCTTCAGCTCCTCCACCACTACGAAAATATTAAAAAAAAAACCCCAGCTGAAACCTCCCCTTTCTAAAAGACTCAAGCGTCAAAATCGAAAAATGCAGTTATCAAGGCCTTTTAATATTATTGCCGTGCTAAGGAGGGACGCCGGATAAACATTCGAGAGTTGCCAAATTTCCCTTGATAAAACACTTATTTTTGACGGCATTCATGCATATTTTTCTTTGAAATTTTCAGATATTTCATATTAAATTGCGTACAAAATATTCTGAAAACTTCGGAAAAAATATTCACAATTTTCCCAGTGAATTCCGTTTTTATCGAAGAAAACTTGGCAACGTCTGATGGCTCATACGGCGTTCCACCTTAGCACGGCAGATAATTTGACATGATTAGCCTACATGCATGAAATTACAATATTTTTATTAATTTAGGTAAATCTACATACCAATGCATTTCTGCATGAGCGCCGTCATCAAGGTACAATTTACAAAAAACCAAGGAAAACAAAGAGAATTCCGGAATTTGTACATCCCTTCTTGAAAAGTCTCGAACGCCGATTCTTATCCTTCATTTTCTTTCGCTTTAAATTGCAGAGCAAAATCAGGAATTACTACAATCTTAATTCGGAGTTATCATACAAAAATTAGTTTTTCTTCCCTCAAACATCAGGAGCATGATTAATTTTTATTCTCTCCCAAAAATCAAGTCTTTCGAGTTACCTACGTGGCTCGGTATTCTTCCAATAATTCTCAATGAAAGGTTGGTCCCTAAAGCACGAAACACGTTTCTCCAGTTTCCTCGCGAATGCGTATGTACTGGCTGTCACACTGTATTATTCCCTTCAATGATTTCAGAGGTTCCAGGAAGAGCACCTATTAATTATTATCATTCTTGTAAGTGAAGACCCGTGCGTGATGTTTCTGCACATCTTTGCCGATGACGTGCAAAGCGCATCATTCAACAACACTGCCCTGCAGTGTCCTGTCACACGTGAAAGATACTTTATTAAGCACGTCGACAACATTACACATTCCCGTTACCACGAGCAGAAAACTGAAGGCGCCTTGGCTGTTTTAACAACAACGCCTTGATGCAACTATTCGTGCTCGAAGGATGTGCGCGTTGCATACACACAAAATTGCAGGCGCTTCAAACTATCTTAAACTTAGCGGGCAACTGCGGCTGCAACTACCCGTGCTTAAAAGATGTGGATGTTATACCCACACACACGTTGACCGTGACGGACTTGTGAATTTGCGTGCACCGTGAGGCTCAGCTGCAGAGTTGCCAAACAGTTCAGTTTGCAGAAACGTTATGGACGATTGTCTGCGAATGAATGCTCATGATAAAATACTTGTAGAATATTGTGTAGAAACATTACGCAGCGCATGTAAGCTGTGGCACCAATCTCTGTATGATTTTTGAAGTACGATCACAATGGAGATGTTGCATATGTGATGAGGAATTTGCGATTGCTTCTTATGTAAAAGTTCGCGAGAAACACGATGGTGCCACTGGTTTTCTCTGAAATCAACTCCCAAGTTAAAAAAAAACCCTCAAGATGAGGCCAAAATGGAGGGGAAATCCCACGCTATCCTGAGAGTCCACGTCTACATCAAGACAAACTCTCCATGCAAAGCGATCGGGAGCAAATACATATACAGGGCCGCCACTGTATTTGGGGACTCTAAAACTGAAAACACGGCAACCCTGCTAATGTCTTTGCTCTCTATCTTAGTATGGAGAGTATTGTCTTGATGTAGCGGTAGACTCTCAGGATAGCGTGGGATATCCCCCCTGGTAAAAAATGGCAGTAGAATCTGTGTTTCAAAATACCATAGACCTACAGCCGGCTGTAAGATTTCCAATAGCTTCTATAGCCGGCAACACAATTTCTTATAGCCTTTTATAGCCGATGGCGATTAAGCAACAGCCTGGAGATAAAGTGTATGCTAAACGTTACTAATTATGGATACTAGGACTTAGTGAGATTTTGGACTACCGCTCTCTTTTTGGGCCGTAGTCTTTTGATTTATTTTGCGAGGAAAGCTCCGTACTTTTGAAGGATGCCTGCCATTCCTAATATGTTGGAGCGCCTTCCATTTCGTATGATACTGTGCAATACCTCTGGTGCGAAATAGTTGCTTCAAGCGCCGTGGTACGCTGCAGCGCGGCGCGGCGGGCGGGCAGCCAGCGCGAAACGCGCATTGGCACCTACAAACCTAACAGGAACAGGAATACTTCACGCATTGCGCAATGCGTGAAGTATCCCTGTTAGGTTTGTAGGCGCCAGTGCGCCGCCACTCCGCTTTGTGTTGGATTTATTCTCATTTTAATTGATGAAAAAAAATATGTAGTAAAGGAAAATATAGTGTGCGTTTTGTAAATATTAAGGTGATTCCGTACAAACTTAAGGATTTACAAAGCACACGAATTTCTACACAATTCTTTTAGCCTTTTATAGCCTATGGCGAAAAAAGCAACAGCCAGGCGATAAAGTGTAAAGCCCGGCGATAGGAACCATAGCCCGGCTGTATAATTTTTTATCGCTTCGTGTAGCCCGGCCGTATGATGTTTTCCACTTTCTACAGCCAGCTATATGATTTTTTATCACCTTCTTCAGTCGGCTATAAGAACTCCTATGGTATTTTGAAACAAAGCTCCTGTCGCCAATTTTTACCAAGGCCCTCCATTTTGGCCTCGACTTGAGAGCTTTTTTTGAGCTTGGGAGTTGATTTCAGAGAAAACCAGTGGCACCATCGTGTTTCTTGCGAACTTTTACATAAGAACCTATAGTCAAATCGCAAATTCCTCACACATGCAACATCTCCATTGGGACATCTAAAAACGTAAATGATCAGAATAGTTTTCTAATAATCACCGCAAAATATCCAAATATACATAAGTAATTATTGGCAGAGAGCAGGTATGGACTATTAAACAGCATTCACATGTCGTCACTCTTCGGCCAAAGTATCACAAGCGCCATGCGACGTTTCAAAATGTCCGCCGTCATTTTATTTTTTACGAAGAAAATGTTGGTTGAGTCTGTTTGAAAATTTCATTGAATTTTATCGGTAACACAAAGAAAATTCAGTGAAATTTTTGGTCGGCTTCGTTGAACAATTTCTCTGTAAAAAAATGAAATGGCGGTGGAACTTTTGAAACATCGCATGGCGCTTGTGATAGGTACTTTGGCTGGAAGGTGACGATCTATATTCTCACACAAATGAACGTTTTTTACATGAAATGAGTTAGGCTATATGATGGTCTTCTTACATTAATTGGCATCTTTTGATTAAACGAATCCAAACAGCTAATTTTCGTTTCTCTGACATAAGGCGTGAGCAGTTTTTCGAGTTTGGCCCAAATAACCATATAATCCTTTGCTTTATAGGAATCTCGTAAAAATGGGAGCTATACGCTCTGGCGTCAGAAGAGCAACGAATTGATTGACCTTTGTATGATGGGGCTTGAGGACAAGGCGCACAAGTAGTTTTTGCTATTTCGAGAAATGCGTGTTTGAATTTTCGAAATTACACGGATCCTTATGGATCGAAAAGAAAGCGGAAAGAAAGTTCAAACTCACTTTCTGATGCTTAAAAATTGGAAGTTGGGAGCGCATTTTTCACAAGTAATCTTAATGCACTTAATTTACTTGAAATTGGCAAAATCTAAATTTTTCCAAAAACTGCAAGTATGCGCCTTGTCCTCCAAGCCTCTCAATTGTAAAAAAAATCAAAATGTTAGATGTTATTACTTTCGGAATCAAGCTGTGAGAACTCAGGGTGGGTCGGAAGTGTTAAGGGTTGGTTTTTATTTGAAAATGAACTAGGAGAGTCTTCCATTGCGTCTCTTTGATCAGAATGGGCTTCATCTGATGAGTCTAAGCTGGGTGTGCTTGAAGACTCGTCATCATCACTCTTATTCGGATCCCCCTCGGCTTCTGCTTGCACTTGTGCGGTTTCTTTTATTTTTTGTTTCTTTTTCGGCGTTTCCCCCTTTCTGCTTTTTTTCTTTGCCTGTGGAAAAAGTTACAATTGACAGCATCAGGTAAGTACTTTTACGAATATCTATTCACATCGCACTTGGTTTATGGACAAAGAGATAACAAGTGCAGCAATTTAAAATTGCGGGCAGAGTGGCAACCTCCTACTTTTTTGAGTCATCTCTGATTGGCTGATCCGCCTGGTGCACCTTTTCTGGGGCCCTTGTGGAAAAATATCACGGGGTTCATTTTTCATCGAAAGTATCTCAAAATCAAGGGACGATTTACGCTTCAGAGATTTCAGAAATTGATTCTCCAGATTTTTCTGAAGAAATTACTAAATGATACGAGACACTTTTTACTCAACCACGCCAAAAGAACAATTCGACGTGGAATTTTGTTTTTTTTACTTGAAATATGGCTCTTGGTGTCATGAAAAGACAAAATTCTGGGTCGAGCTGTTCGACGTGCATGAGAAAAGTGGCATGTATTACCCATCAATCTCTTCAGAAAAATCTGGAGAATTGATTTCTGAGATTTCTGACCTAATAATTGCTCCTTGTTTCCGAGATATTTTTGACAAAATTGAACCCCGAGTTATTTTCCATAAGAGCCCCAGAAAGTGGGCACCAGGCGGATCAGCCAATCAGATGCGACTCGTTAAAGTAGGGGGTGCCTCTCGGACCGCAATTCAATTTGCTGCTCTTCTTCCCTCTTTGTTTATAAAGTGCCTTATGCAGGGAGAATGTGGACACTAAGGGCTCTGATTTGTTTAGCCCTCTAAAACTTTCTGGAAGGCTGCCTAGTGCCTGTAAAATAGCAGAGGCTGTAAAGAGACAACAAAAATGATTCAATATGAAGTTATCAATTTCAATTGGAATGATTCATATTGACGTAGGAAAGGTTTCATTCCTGAAGAATCTCACAATCACGATCTCGGATTGGGGCGCCTTCAAACCCTGGTGATACTCTCCGCTTTGCCAGGCAGTTATCGACGGTGTAAGTCGGCAATCACATAACTCGGTTTGCGACGTCGCAGACTTTCTGTCATACATTTCTTAAACGGAAATCTACTCAACGGCAATTTTTAAAAAATGCCGTGATTTTTCTTCTCGGTGCGAAGAAAATTCTGCAAAAACTTCGGGGGCTGCTTCTGCATATAAGGAACCCAACCTTCGGGGCTGCCCCCCCCCCCCCCCNCCCTGGCATCAAAGAAGTCCAACCCCCAGGAGCTGCCCCATCTGACTTCAAAGAAGCCAAACCCCCAAGGGCTGCGCCACTTGGCAACCATAAAGACCAACCCCCCGGGGGCTGCTTCCCTTGGCAACCAAGAAGCCCAACCCTTAGGGGCTGCCCCCCTTGCCGTCCAAGGATCACGATCGGAATGTGGGTTCATGATACACGATTATAATCGCATGCATAATACTTTAAAACGCACCTTTTTGTCTGCTGCTTTTTTTTCTTTACGATCCTGCTCCAATAACTTCTTCCTCGCTTCTTCATATTCGCCTAGACCTAAAGTGGGTTTCCCATCTTTGTACAATTTTGGGTTATTTGGAGAAAATTCGCCAATTCCAACCATTTTGCTTGATACTTTGTTGATTTACAATCTCCTCCTATTGACACGCATAATTTTTGAGTAGACAAAAAAAAAAATAATTAAGGCGAAACTTGGCTTTTAGTCAAAGGTTTTTGTGAAAATCGAATAATGCTACGACTTATACTTCATTAATTCATGGAATAAGGACGGCAAATCAAGTAATGATGAGAATGAATTTAAAAAAAAAAAAAAAAAAAAAAAAAAAAAAAAAACTTGCATTAAATCTCCGTCTGTTTTCAAAATTTAGTTTATTTCCTTTTGACGTTTGAAAGGAAATGAATCGATATTTTTTTAATTATATTTCTACTTGAGTTAAAAGATTCTTTAACAGGCAAAGAAAAATGACATATTATTTCGTTTGACAGAAATGCGTCCAATTCAGTCTGATTGGCTCGAGTTTTGCAGGTTCTTTGCCCATTGCACCTTCTTTTCTTGTTTTAATTTCAATTAGGGTTTGGTTAGTAATTTCTGCCTGAACAAAAATGCGGTCCAACTATACATTGTTATATTAGAGCGAAAAATTAATGAGTGCTAATCTGTATGCATTTAATTACTCACCAAATTTACAGAAAAACAGACCAAATTAATGGTCAATTTTTCATGTCGAAATGATACCACTAAAGGACGCTGATAGACCAAAACTCATTCGTATCGTACCTCATAACGGGTATTCTGGTGAAAATGTATGAGCGTAAATCGTTCTCACAAATCTCGCACTTGAACCACTGACGTCAGAAATTCTATGCGCCGCAGCACTTTTTCACGAGAACATTGCGAACTGGGAGCAGAGGTATGACTTGTTTTCCTGTGTGACGTCAAAGAAAAACAGAATACAAAAGACGGGCTTGACAGTGGAGAGGCTTGAGTGGTCGGTTATCGATATTTCCCCATTTGAAGCTATGGTAAAGAATCGATGATTGAGGTGTTAGTTGCGAGCACCCTGTTTATCGATTCTTTTTCATGGGTTTAAATTAGCAGATCTATCGATATATCGCAAAGCATGCCGCGCCACTGGGACTTGACGGACGACTCAGTTGCATGATTAACCATCTCCTCTTCATTGTAACAGCGGCTCTATTACTCCCCTCCTCACCCCTCATTCATCGACCATGGCCACTGCACGTGAATTCGGCCGCGAAAAACAGGGTTGTCGATTTTGGAGAGGATTTTTTTGTGGTATCATGAATCGTGATGGAGTCAGTTAAAGTGTGGCCCCCAAGGAGGAAACTTAAGTAAAGCGATAAAGTGGTTTGGGTCGGGGTAAAAAACACCAAAATTCAATCGTCGATGTTACATGCTTCCTAGTATCAACAAAGAAAAAACTTAAAACGGGACTAAGGCCGCAAATAATAAAAAGAAACACGTAAAATATAAAATAAGAAACCCAGGACGTTTCGCAGGGCGAGGCTCATAGTGTCCTTCTTTTAATTTTTTGTGTTGCCGGTTGAAAATGCGGATGTGATCCCTGCGAAACGTCCCGGGTTTCTTATTTTATTTTATGAGTTTCTTTTTATTTTTTGCGGCCTTAGTCCCGTTTTGAGTTTTTTCTTTGTTAGTGTTTCGGGCCGATTAAGTTGTTTTTTCTTCGTAACATTCTCGATCTGGGGCAAAGTTTCAAGTCATAAATCGCATTATTAACGATATTATGATGCTTTTGGACTGAACAATTTCGAAAAGTGGCAACAGTGCCGGAAAAATGTCTTTCGTATTAAGCGGTATTTAACTGTTCTACTTATACTGACCATCTTAAGTAGTTTACTTTGAACTTCTGAGAAAATTTACAAACAAATTTAGAGGAAAATTTGAAGCCATTTTCGTTTAACTCAATGATATTCTTATGCAGCGTTTCCGGAATTTTTCTCGCAATCGGGAACTCGAATAATTTGAAAGAAGTAGAGGAAGCTATAATTACCCTCCTTTTATTTACTACAATTCTCCGACCATATTTGTGAAGTAAGTAACGTTCAATAATTTTTTCTTTTAATACTTTCTGAGCAAAACCTTAAAAGTCGGATTCAGTACCTACCCCAATTTCAAGAAGACGAGTAGTCGTACCTACTACATCAGGAAAAGCAATTTTTTTTTTCATTTTCTCATTTTTCAAATCTTCAGTCTTTTCTTCATTAAAACTTTTCCTCACAACTCAGCTCCACGCATCTTTTCGTTTATAACTTATTCTCGCACTAATTATTTCGTTCAAGCTTGAATCTCAAGAACAACTCCGCATTTCGTTGAGAAATAGGTAAAGGCTTGAAACTCGCGCGACATGGATTCTCTTTTTCTCCCTTTGGAACAGTATTCTAATCATGGCGCTCGACAGAGACACGAGGCGACGGCAATAAAAGAAACCCGAAAACAATAATGCAGAAGCAAACAATACGGACCTAAGTGTATGATTAGATGTATCACGTAAGATTGAAGGCGTCAGATGTACACGTAAAAATACATTCGTTACTACACTCAAACGCCATGCTTAGATTGATCATGTTTCGAAACTTCAAACACGATTTTCTAAAAAAAAATCATTTCCGTGCTCCATAATCTTCTTCCACTTACCTCAATTTTAGGAAGATCTCAGTAAACCCCTCTCCCCTCCACTAACTTCCGATTCTAAACCTGTGCACTAAATGAGGAACTTTTGAACACCGCGCAATTGGAATACTGCGTTTTTCTAATTTTACGATCAATAAATGTCAAAATATTAAGGTTTTACATTAGGTAGGTATTTGTTAACTTCATGAATGATTTCATGCAAATACTACGAAGAAAACTTGCCGACTTGAAAACATCCCTAATGATAAGCCGTTGTGGGAGACGGTTTCAAAAACAGTCGATTATTGCGACTGATCATGAGGAATTGCTTGGATGCGTATACAATAACCCCCTCTCCCCAGCCCCACCTCTTTGAAACTCTCCTGTCCCTATGCAACACCTACTGCCTCAGTTTCTGATCGATCAAAAAGTTTCAAGGCTGAAACACAAAGGCCGACACATTTCCTCTCGAAAAAGCAGCGTATGAACGGAAATCACCAGGTTGAAAAGGAAAACTAATTGTAAGACGCGATCTGCCGCGCTGAGGGAGAACGTCGTATGAACATTCAAGAGCTGCCGAAATCCCCTCGATAAAACACGTGTTTTTGACGACATTCATGCATATTTTTCCTTTGAATTTTCAGGTATTTCAGATTAAATTGCGCACAAAATTTTCTACATTTTTTTCCGGGGAAAATACCACAATTTATGTGGTAAATTCGGTTTTTAAAGAAGGAAACTTGGCAATGTCTAAAGGTTCATTCGGCGTTCTTTCTTGGCACCTCAGCGATGACCTCCTCATACTTTTGATCGCTTTCGCGATTACCTACTTAAAGTAGGCTACTTTGCGTGTGACGCGTTCTCGAAGCATAGTTTGCCTACTTATTTTTTAACAGGAGACAAAAGATACTAATTCCAGTAGCCGAGTAGTACTTGGAGAGAAAACAAGAGCCGTCGCCGTGCCGTTGAAAGAATACAGTACGTAGGTATACCAACCAACCTGAGGGCTGATTATTGAGATTGATAGACAAAGAAGTCGCCAGAAAATAGAGCGATCCTATTGGTGGAAGCGTTTGGTTGCAACGCACCAAGGAGGTAAGTAATAGACTAACAGCAATTCACGAGAGACCATACAAATGACTATAGTTAGTTCATCACCCCCCCCCTNTTTAATTTGTACAACAATCGCCCGTTTCTACCAATAGGATTGCTTCATTTTCTCTTTGTCTTTTTGTACTTAGCTTTATCTATGAATTGCAATTAATACTTCGCTTGCTGTGGGGGAAGACAAAGTGAGCACCGAAAATTGATTTTTGGATTTTCTAACGATTAATTAATAAAATAAAATGTCTTCGCTTTTTTACTGGTTAACGCAGGCGATAAAAGACAGAGGACGTTGCAATGCAATAAAAATCGAATATCAATTTTAAAAAAAAGACGAAATCGAGTGCCAGTTTTTTTTTTATTTGTGACAACTAAGTACCTACTCGTAGATATCTTAAACCGGATCAAATTGACCCAACTCTCTCTGGATTCACAAACTTGTCTATGGAATCTAAGCGACATGCACCTGATTGGCATCATAGAGCGGAGCATCGTGCGTTCACGCCTCGCACCATCGCGCCTTCAATTTTGCGCACGCAACACGGACATCCATCAAGCACGAATAGTTGTATCTCTGCACCGTCATCAATGCAAGTATTTTCCTTGCTCTATTCCCATGTTGTGTTCGTTCCGTTGGTCTTATAAACTTTATGGTACGTCATGAGCTACGTGCGAAACACAGCCGAAGACGAGAGACGTAATCGGGCCTTTTTTTAACTTTTCTCCTGAATCTGAGCAACACTCCTCACTGACAGCATAACCCAAGTAGCATTTCTCGACGGAAAAATCGCTTTATATTGAGATTTTATGGGCGATAAAATCGCCAGGATCATCACATCTGACCGATTATCCTCGATAAAATCGAAAAGGCCACCGTGCATGAAGGCTATTTCAATTGCAATCTTCCGTCACATTCTTTCGCATTTGAAGGCGTTTTCAAAACAGCCATGTTCCGATACCCGGATGAACGTCTTGCGTGTTCATATTATTTTGTTTCCATTTCTAACCACATGTTTAATTATAATCCACCTACAAAAACCACCCATTTGCTAAATACAATTCTAACTGAAGCGCACTTAAGCGCATTTATGACTGCAAAAATGTTAACGGAAATCGAAAAGGCCAGCGTGCATGAAAGGCTATTTTAATTGTAATCTTCCGTCGCATTTCTAAGGCGCAATGATACAACTATTTGAACTCTCCGGAATGCGTGAGGTATCACGCCGCATTGGAAGGCGTTTTCAAATCAGCAAAGTTCCGATACCCGGATTATCGTTATGTACAGTTCATATTCTTTTGTTATATTCCGTACCACTCGTATATTTTTAATCCTCATAAAAAAACCACTCATTTGCTAAATACAATTCTAGCTGGAGCGCACTTCAGCTATGCATTCGCCAGCTCAAAAATTTCAAAGGAAATCGACACGCCCAGCGTGCATGAAGGCTATTTCAATTGTAATCTTCCGTCGCATTTCTAAGGCGCAATGATACAACTATTTGAACTCTCCGGAATGCGTGAGGTATCACGCCGCATTGGAAGGCGTTTTCAAATCAGCAAAGTTCCGATACCCGGATTATCGTTATGTACAGTTCATATTCTTTTGTTATATTCCGTACCACTCGTATATTTTTAATCCTCGTAGAAAAACCACTCATTTGCTAAATACAATTCTAGCTGGAGTGCTCTTCAGCTATGCATTCACCAGCTCAAAAATGTCAAAGGAAATCGACTGGCCCAGCGTGCATGAAGGCTATTTCAATTGGACTGCATTTTGCAATTTGGAGCTATAAATTCTGGCTCATCTGAAAAAATACTTATGTGCAGAGGGAAACTAATGGCACATGCGTTGTTTTTAAACCGGGCTAGAATATATAGTTCCAATTTGCAAAATGTAGTCCAATTGTAATCTTCCGTCACATTCTTTACGGCGCAATGATACAACTATTTGAACTCACCGGAAGCTTGAGGTATCACGCCGCATTTGAAGGCGTTTTCAAAACAGCCAAGTTCCGATACTCGGATTATCGTTATGCGTGTTCATATTATTTTGTTTCCACTTCAAACCACTTGTGTAATTATAATCCTTCTATAAAAACCACCCATTTGCTAAATGCAATTCTAGCTGAAGCGCATTTAAGCGCATTCATGACTGCAAAAATGTGAACGGAAATCGAAAAGACCAGCGTGCATGAAGGCTATTTCAATTGTAATCTTCCGTCGCATTTCTAAGGCGCAATGATACAACTATTTGAACTCTCCGGAATGCGTGAGTTAAGACGCCGCATTTGAAGGCGTTTTAAAAACAGCCGAGTTCCGATACCCGGATTATCGTCTTGCATAGTACAGTTTATTTTGTTTCCATTTCTAACCACTTGTTTAATTATAATCCTTCTATAAAAACCACCCATTTGCTAAATACAATTGAAGCTGAAGCGCATTTAAGCGCATTCATGACTGCAAAAATGTTAACGGTAATCGACACGCCCAGCGTGCATGGATGCTATCTCCATTTAAATCTTCCGTCACATTCTTACGGCGCAATGATACAACTATTTGAACCCTCCGGAATGCGTGAGGTATCACGCCACATTTGAAGGCGTTTTCAAATCGGCCAAGTTCCGATACCCGGATTATCGTTTTGCATAGTTCATATTCTTTTGTTATATTCCGTGCCATTTGTTTATCTTTAATCCTCCTATAAAAACCACCCATTTGCTAGATTCAATTCTAGCTGAAGCGCACTTAAGCGCGCATTTATGACTGCAAAAATGTTAACGGAAATCGAAAAGACCAGCGTGCATGAAGGCTATTTCAAAAGTAATCTTCCGTCGCATTTCTAAGGCGCAACGATACAACTATTTGAACTCTCCGGAATGCGTGAGGTAACACGTCGCATTTGAAGGCGTGTTTTCAAATCGGCCAAGTTCCGATACCCGGATTATCGTTTTGCATAGTTCATATTCTTTTGTTATATTCCGTGCCATTTGTTTATCTTTAATCCTCGTAGAAAAACCACCCATTTGCTAAATACAATTCTAGCTGGAGCGCACTTCAGCTATGCATTCGCCAGCTCAAAAATGTCAAAAGAAATCGACACGCCCAGCGTGCATGGAGGCTATCTCCATTTAAATCTTCCGTCACATTCTTACGGCGCAATGATACAACTATTTGAACTCTCCGGAATGCGTGAGGTATCACGCCTCAATTGAAGGCGTTTTCGAAACAGCCAAGTTCTGATACTCGGATTATCGTTTTACATAGTTCATATTCTTTTGTTATATTCGGTACCAATCGTTTATTTTTAATCCTCGTAGAAAAACCATCCATTTGCTAAATACAATTCTAGCTGAAGCGCACTTCAGCTATGCATTCACCACTGCAAAAATTTCAGAGGAAATCGACAAGCCCAGCGTGCAGGAAGGCAGGCCCGCCACAAGGGGGGGATACCGGGTCCCTAGTACCGGGGCCCATGCCCCGGAGGGGGCCCGTGTTACCCGTGAAAAAGCACTACGAATTCACATGCAACCCTTGTTTTGTAAGAAAAAGTGAACAATTTACCCTGAAAATTTTGCAAAAGGTGAATAGATTTTCAGAAACTGGGGCACTGTAGAATTCTTCTTAAATTTTCAAAGAAGTATACTTCTTGGAAAATTTCTATCTATTTTTAAGATTTTCAATACGGAGGGATATTTTTAGTAACTGCGTTTCATTTTCTTCCGTCGTCAGATGCTAGAAGTCTCTAGTCTGGGCATCCTCGACTTCAATGGCTCATGGCTCAACTCAATTGCCATAGACAAACGAAGGGGGAGTCCAGGGGCGCCTGGCCCTCTTAGAACTGAAAATAGTATCATATGCCCCCCCCCCCAAAAAAAAATAAAAATTTTCCAGATGTTTTGAATGCAACAATTCACAAGTATTTTGTGCGGAAAGTATAAAAAAAAAAGAAATTATTCCGCAGAAATTGATGGAAAAATTCTTTATGAAAGCTTCAAAATGCGTCCGATTAGGTGTATAAATTCTAAAATTTCTCGGGGGATGCCCCTCGGACCCCCCCCCCCCCGTGCTTGGGACCCGGACCTTAAAACTGGTACCAGGGCCCGAGATGGAATGTGGCGGGCCTGGATAGTAGGAAAAACAAACTCCAAAATGAGAAAGAGGATGTATTTCTTTTATTTTATTCATGATAAAAAACAGAGATTCAACTTACAGCTCAAAATATAATTATTTGAGAGTAAAAAAGGAAGGAAAATTAGGCTTAGTTTGCAAAATAACAGCAAATTTTCATTTGCGATAATGAATATTCCTATAATTGTTTGGAGGTTTGTGCTGAAGTATTCACTGAATTAAAGTACACAAGAGAAAATATTTTATACAACATAACTGATAAATATTACAATGAATATAAAAATAAATGAATAAAATAAAAAAAGTTGATAATTGAATTTGTTCACAAAATTCAATCAACATCGAAAATTATGCGTATATGATTCACTGTGATTTGAAATCTCATTAGTTTGCCGTTGAGAAACAGGGAAAGAAGCAGACCCAAAATCTAGCAAGTCAACGCAGACTCACATAAATATATTATTTTTAAGGGTGACTAACACCGCATTGGGAGAGTATAACATTCCACTAACAATCAAACAGAAAAATCTATCTATAAACAAGGATTGAGGGGAGTAATTTCCTCCCCAACATTTTCAAGAAGTTAGAGATTTATCTTTAAGAATTATCAAAGCATATCCTAACTTTTCATTGCGAATCTCATGCTTGGGAAGATTAAGTATACATTGAAACTCAACAAAGCGGATGAAAACTTAGAGGAAGACTCTTCAAGTGAATAATAAATGCAACACTTTCTTGGCAGGAAATCGTGACACATTAAGTGATGAAGGTCCCAAAAACATGGATTCTAAGTTGGAAAAATTACATATGAGTCGCAACAGGGTGTCTGGCAATCTTGTAAAAAAATTCCCTGACATTTCCCTGATTTCCCCCACAAAAACGGTAAAAAAAAAATGCGGTAAAAAAATTTAAAATTCCCTGACAGACAGAAAAAAGAATTTCCTGACATTTCCCATTCCTAATTTTTCGACACAATTGAACAGATTAGATGTAAGTAAGAATTTTTTCATGTTTTAGGAATACAATGTAATAAATAGAGCAAAATACATGGAGTCGAAACTTATACGAGATATTTTTCCTCATGTTTAAAATTTAAAAGACATCAGCAGAAATTCTGGTAGAAGTCTCCGATTAAAATTCGCGAGAAATCCTTGTTTTTCGATTTCCCTAGCACGAAAATTGCTTGTAAAGTAAAATTCCCTGACATGCAAAATTTTTGCGGATTCCCTGACGTTTTCCCTGACACAAAAAAAATCCCTGACGTTTTCCGATTTCCCCGGTTGCTAGACACCCTGCACAACCCTATAATGGATGTAAGACACTCTACTAGTTCAGAGGAGCAAAGAGAGAAGGCCCTATTTGGGTTGCTTCCCTCCATCTTGTTTTTCCTGGGTCAGTGGAGCTGGTTACTAAATTTTTTTTGATGGATGAAATTTAAAGATTGGGAAAAAGTGACAAGATCTGTCAAAACACTGTGTTTCTCTAGCCAACATTAATAAAAGTACCAACCTTTGAAAATCAATTTGGTTAACATCATTTATATATTGGTGCACACCATGGTTTCAATTAGTAATGCATACGTTTGCATTGATTCTTTTGCGTACATTACCAATCAAACTGAAACTGAAAAAGCCCAGTATGCAGTAACGCTGTGTACAACATTTATCATCAAACTTTTAGAGGGGCTATGCCTACATCAACACAGGACACAGAGCCTTGACATTCAAACAGACCTCACTACTTTTTCCTAATTAACAGGTGTTGAAAATCAGAGCATACTCTCCAGCATGTCCCTCTGACCAATGAATTTGCTATGCCAATTTTGCCCCTTAATTGGTGGCACTGTGATGATACAAATAAGGGCTATTATTATTTGTCAACACAAAAGAAATACCTGCCAATCCACTGTTTCTTAATATATTAAAAAATTCATTATCTCTTGTTCTTCCACTCTCCTCAGATTTCTCTGACCTTTGATACTTCGATAATATTCTCATTGACACTTTCACTTATGCTTCAAAGCAGAAAAGATTCGATGTGGACAAAAATCCCGAAAGTCAAAAAGCAAAGTGGGAAAAATTTGGAGCGTAATAAAAAATGCTCCCTGAAGCTGGAACTTACAGCCGATCAAAAATTTAGGTTAAAATTAACCTTGAAAAGTTACACGCAATTACTAGTTTGCACTTAATGTACATAGCTTCCCGATGAATTATTTATCGACTAAAAACATCCTTTCTCCTCCTCTCCTTACTATGTACATTGATAGCGATTGATATTGTCAGAATTTTGCTGAGTGATCTTCACGTTGAAAGTGAAGTCATGAACAAATATTAATTTGACATATTTGTTTCCTCTCTTAGACAGTAAAGACGCAATAAACATTTAAAAAAAAGTAAACAGAGACAAGTAAGTAAGAAACGAACAATGTCAGATGAGAGAGCAGCGCTGGAGCCAGTTGGGCTGTTTTTTAGAGGGCTCAGTTGCTTTCAACTGATGGTTGCCTTTAGAAGGATTGGAAGCCTCCTGCAAGAAAGGAAAACAGATGCATTTGTTATATTATTTAAGCCTTTGGATTTACAAACAGATGTTATATTTTACCCACAAATAATTGAGAAGAATTGAGACAGTTTCAGTTTGAATTTAAACTCTCCCTTATGAAGGAAGTTAGCCCCAATTTCAGCTGCCTGAGTGGGGAGGAGGTGGTCGAAGATGCGATATTCAGTATCACTGATAGAACTAGATGATGTGTCCCTCAGCTGTATTTGTTACGCACTTTTTGCTCCATTTAATTATATCACAGAAAAGCCATCAATTCTTAATTTGTGAAATTTTGCTTGATATTTTTATCATGACATATATTTTCTCTGAGAATCCCATGCAAAAATATTATCCAGTTAGTTTTCTCTAAAACAATTCAGTACAAGTAGAATTATGAAACACTACAATCATGTTGTATGATTTCCTACTTCCACTTCTAGATGTCATCATCAGTAGGCATTGGGATGTGTTAGGGTAAACAAACAAACAAAACAAAAAAACAAAAAAAAAAAAAAACAAAAAAAGGAAAGGTATTTAGCGCTATATCAAATACACCAATAGGAGAAAAAAAAACATACTCCACATGAAATCTATTGTTTCCTTTTACTTCTGCTCTTTCCTCTCTACTTTAAGTGGAGAATGAAATGGTGGTTTACGCAATTGCTATCTTGCTTTTAATTAGAAGGCTTTGAACTGAACTTTTCAGGAAGTATATTTCATTTCGTTATTGAGGAAATCAAAGCTACTATATATTGTAGCAGAGGCTTCTTCATAGACCTAATAGCCCATTTTTTCAAATTATCAACGCATTTAAAATCTAAATTCGAACGACCAAATGGAATGCCATAAGAGATGATACATGAATAGGATTTAAAATTTTGGAAACAACTAGATACATACGAGAACAAAGATGGTTTAAAATTTAAGCCATGCACTAAGATATGGGATAAGAAAACATTCTAAAAACTTTATGATCCAAGTTTCAGTTGAAGAAGTTGAGTTTCATTTTAGTTTTTAAACAGTAAAAATGTAACTCTAATATGTTTTTCTTTTTTTTCAATATTTCAGTTCATTGCACGATGGCAATTTTTTTCTTCTTTTTTATAAACTTAAAAAATATGATATTTTTAAAATAATTTAAGACAATTTTCTTAGCGCTTCTTTAAATTTACTTGAGAGAATGGTCTGGCGACACTCTTGCATCAACTAATATAGTGAAAAACATGGTCATCACTGAGATTCAAGGGGGAGAGGGGGAATGGAAATCTTTAAAATGAGCCTTTGAATGAACCTGAGGATTGCTCTGCCATGATAGCGAAGAGAGCAGTGAGTGGAAAAATGAAGTTTTGAGCAAACGGACTTAGAAGCGTCAGTGAGGAAAATTTTACAGGAAGAAACCTCCAATCTTTGTCAAATCTCCACTAATCATCCAAAAGATTCTTAGAAATCGTTTGGATGATTAAAAATCGACCGATTTTCAAATAAGAATCTTATAATGGTGAACTAACTCGACTCGCCTAATTTGAATGATATCGGCGATGGTCTATTCCAGGGCCTGAAACTGAATTACAAGCTTCATTTACCTTCAAAAGAATGGGACTATGATTGTGCATGAAAATTATTTTTCTATTACAATGTTTTTTCCTTAATAACAGTTTCAATACCATGTCACACATGCTCAGATTTCAAAATAAATATTAATATTTGAGAAATTTAAAAGTCACACTGGATGAACACCAAAAAACAAATTCCTGAGACATACGAGAACTCACCACAGTGAAGTAAACAGATCAAAAAAGGAGAAAAGGGGCAGGATTTCTAAAGTGAGTGTAAAACTACCAAAATTTGGCACACACATACACACAAGCTGACAAAAGTTAATTTCAAAACCCGAAAAATGGGTAATAATGAAAAAGTATGTATACCTTCTGCAATGATGATTAGAAATCCAGAAAAAAATTGACAGCAAAAATATAAAAAGGAGAATGGATTAGAAATGAAAATGAAAAGAAAAACAGTTTGCAAAAAGTAATAAATGAGCACCAGAAAAGCTGTACCCAAAACTTCAGTTTTTAAGTACTTCACTTTAAACAGCAGGCAGCTCACAGCAAGATTGATGGAAAAAAACTTCAATTCGCCTGAAAGTATTTCTAAAGCTATAAAATTTATTGGGCTTTTACGATCAAATTTTTGTCTCATCTGTATGAAAATTATACAAAGGTATCACTTTTATATTTAAATAAAAAATGAGAGCATTTTTCTCCCTTAAAATATTAGACTTCTTTAGGGTTCTCCGAAACGCTTGAAGTCTGATTAATTTTTACATCTTCTCAGAGCTGCGTTCTAAGCATGATTGTTCCAATCAGTGGCAATGGCATTCATTAATTATTACTCTGCTGTGTTTAAAAAGTGGTAGTGTTTTTTATTCTTAGATTATTTGTAGGCAATTGTTTTATTTGGGAGGCTTGACCTCTAATGTAACATTTGTGTGAATAAGTCCCAGCCAATAATAATGATTCAGTTTCCAATAAGATTGGCGCATTGCACTACCCTACCTTTCCTCTGCAAATTAAGATTCTTGATATGACTCGTTTCACCTTGGATTTTGTAACAAAATTCATTCTTGACTACAGTTACTTGTACTTTTCACGTAACATATGCACTACTTGTCAACTAAGTAAATTGGTCAGTTACAAAAGGGCTCAAGCTCCAGATATAAAAATACGAAGAAAAAAAAAACAGTAGAAACTGTAAGAACCAACCTATTTTAAAATGCAGATTAATTGATAATGTGATTAATTAATTCATCGTTCTGATATTTCAGAGCTCTGAGATTTGTGAGGGGTCAATTAAAACGGTTATCACCATTTTTTTTGTATTCTCATTTTTGGCCCTTGAGCCCTTTTGTAACTCACCGATTCAATTGCCAAGAAATCACTTTTCAGTGTTTCTGTACAAAAAACTCCAAACAAGACTTTAGCCTCAGTTGGACTAATTTCTCAGGCCAGATAAGGCTAAAATTTTGCAGGAAAAATTAAGAGACTTCCTGGATGTAGAGAACCATGATACAATGAAGAAGGTCAAATAATTATTTTTTGCAATTACAGATACTAAATATTATAAATGGAAAAAGATAAGAAGGAAGGAAAAACTCACCAATTTTTTCTCAGTTTTAGTTCTGATATCCCTTGCTAATGTGAAAAAAGCTTCTTCAACATTAATAGAATTTTTTGCACTAATTTCCATAAATTTGATGCCATACTCAATAGCTAACTGTTCTCCTCTTTCTTTAGAAACCTGTTGACAGATAAATTAAACATTCTTTTAACTGACCATCTCACTGGAAATATGACAACATGACCTTAAAGAGAACGTAGCAATGGGTTAACTCGTTGATTTAAAGAGACAGCTTTGAGCCATCTGAGTTGAGCTTTGCCAGTTCTACACTGACAGCTCAGACCCACCAGCCAACTTATGTTTGTGATATGCTGATGACTTCTTATAGATCTTGTCCTCATTAATTTTTATGTAAGAAGTGTGATCTATCTTAAAATTCTTCTGGGCTGTAATTTTTTGTTTTGTTACTGTACTTCTTTATAAATGTATATTTGAACAAATGGTAACCCAAATTTTCCTGATTTTTGTACAGAGGTTAACCAACTAAACATATCAGCCAACCAACCGAAAAAAATTAGGAGCAAGTTGCAAGGAATTAAAAATTAATTTCAACACTTTTCTTACCAAACTAGGCTCATGAGCACTGAACAGAGGAGTTTCTCTGGTACCATGCTAGGCTCATGGGGTGGATATGGTCAAATCAACATCAGATACTGACGCCAACTGCTTAGATCTGGTGGCAAGTTGACATCAACTATGTGACAGCAACCTGCTTCTGGCGACATGCAAACTTTAACCGGGTTCCAGATTTTTAACTGTTACCGGAAGTTCGCTTCTTTGCTCATACATTATACTGACATAAAAAAGAAACTCCTTAACATACAATGTGTTAAAAAATGAGAAACTGTTGAAAACAACAGTTAATAGCTAAAAAAGCTTACCGCTCTTCTGTCCTCAAGTTCACATTTATTTCCCAGTAGCATCTTCTCCACATCGGCAGATGCATTTTCTTCGATATTACGAATCCAATTCTTTATATTGTCAAAGCTTTTTTCATTGGTGATATCGTACACTAACATAATGCCCATTGCTCCTCTGTAATATGCTGTTGTGATTGTTCTAAAACGTTCCTGACCTGCTGTGTCCCTGTAATAAGGAAAAGTTGTAATTAGATTTCAGTACAAAATGGGAAAAAAGAAAGAAGATAAAACCATTAAACTTTAGGTAGACAAAGCGCTGTTTCACAGACAACATTGAAAATTATAATTCAGAGTAGTCTTTACAATACAACATAATTAAAATTGGTCAATTCAAAAACAGCTCATCTTTGCTTCACAATATTTTACAGGCTGAAACAATTAAAACTGAGTGCAGTCAACAGAGCAGAGGCAGAAAAAATCAGTTGAAGCCTAGAAGCTTGAGAGGCTTTGTAAGAAGCTACAGTTAAGAATGAATAAGACATTCAGAACCAAAAACAGTTTGAGTTAAGTTTCAGAGCAGGGACCTGCTTATCAAACTGACTGGAGGGGGGGAGGGCAATGATTTGGTTAAAAAGTGAGGAAAATTAGTTTGTGTCGATAAATATTTACTTATCATTTAACTGAAAACTAAAGCCTCAACAATGATTCCTATCCTAGTCTATTTAATGGGTCTGTTGCAAGCAAGAGATACCTCCAACTGAATACACTTTTCAAAAATCACAAATTCGCTCGAAAATCACACATCAAATAGGTCTGAAATCCGCTCCTTTGCGCAATCTGCTGAATTTGAAATACACTTTTCCAAGTTTCCTCCATCTGCAGGCAGTTTTTTTTGGTGGCCAGCGGTCAGGTTTGCACAGGAAGAGGAGCAAGAACGAACTACCCAAAGTAAATAATCGATTAAGTAACTTTTGCAATTGTATGATTTCATTTATTTTCAAGAATTTGTTTCGTTTTTTTCCCTTCATTTTGCAAGAACAAAAGCTTTGAATCAATTGAAATATTTTGCAAGGAGGGTTTATGACAGTTTGAGAGTTTGCTTGTTTATTAAGATTAGGCAATCCTGACTGCCGACCACCAAGAAAAACTGCTCTCATACACGGTGAACTCAGAAAAGCGTGAAACAAACTACACAGATTATGTGCTGAGGAGTGAATTTCAGACTTCTTTGATGTGCCCGAAATGATTTTCGAGCAAATTTTCTCCTAATAAGTGACATCAGTAAGCTGTATCTCTTGCTTGCAACAAAGCCATTCATGGTTTGGACCTCTCCTGACCTTTTTTCTATTATTGTCCTCAATGATTAGATATTTCCTTACAAACTTACCAAATCTGCAGTTTGATTTTTTTCCCATCCATATCAATGGTTCTAATCTTGAAATCAATTCCTGGAACATAAAAAGGATAGTGAGACTATATTAATTATAGGAAGCAGTTGCAAAGATGGAATATTTTGAAACATTACATTCTAAGGACATAAAGATTTGAGTTCTAATCAAGCTCGTCATTTGCATGAAATGGGCAGATTTGTGGCCCTCTTTTGATTGGGGAGGAGTATTTCAAAGTCTGCTTACATCCTTTGTGAAACCTGACAGCCTTTACAGATGCATTATTCGCAACAACACACGAAGGGTCTAGAGTCAGTTAAAACTTCAATGACCTGTATGAAGGAACCATTGGTGTTGACACAGATACTATCATGAGGCAATTTCTCCGACCTGAAGAGTATTTTCTAGATGAAACTATTTGCTCTTTAAATTGAGCAGAAAATTATACCGGAAATAATGAGCTTTTTCAGGAGCAAAATGCACAGTCAGATATTACTTAAAACCCTAACTTCACTAATACTTAGACGCTAACTCCACAATCACTGGCAAGAAAAGAGTCTTAACTTTGACTGGTCATGTTTACATATATCCTGAATTTGGTGGGTAAGTACGTGCAAAAGCATTCTGGCAGGATATATTTCTCTTCAGCTGACTTAAACTCACTTAACGTATCATAGAGGCACTCATTTTGACATTGGCTAGTCAACAATAAAAAATGGGAACAAACAGTAGAATTTCATGAAACTTTAGCTTCTTAGAGATTTTGAGGTACATTGTAATAACTTTAAGGAGTTTAGTACATGGAACAAAGCTTTGTAAGTTGTGTGGACATTGCAACTTTGGGACGTAGCAAAAGTAAACAAAACGGGAAAATAAATAGCGCGCCGCAGCAGTGAGTTACAAATGATGACATAAGGCTAGTGGATGAGACGTAAGTCCAGTGAAAAAGAAGTTCAATTTCATGCCCCAGCATATTTTGATTCAGCTGATGGAATCCTACATTGGATGGAGTTTCAGGTGCAAATGAGTGGGTAATCGAGTCTGTCAGTTTCCTTACAGAAGACAACTAAGGAAGGTAACCTCAAAACAGACAAAGAAAGTCGGAAAAAAACAGTCTCGGGAAACGACCGATTCGGGAAGTATGAAAGAAACTGCAAACATACCGATTGTGGAGATGAACGTAGAATTGAATGCATCTTCGGAAAATCGAAATAATACGCAAGTTTTTCCGACACCTGAATCACCGATGAGCAATAATTTAAATAAATAGTCGTACGTTTTGGCCATTTTAAGTTAGGAGTGGAGGTAAATTCCACTACACATTCAACTGGTGAGTCAATAAACAGAACACATTAATCATGACTAATTATGAACAATTATATTTATGTAAAACCGCAAAATAAGCCAATATAAATAGTAAACTCGATCATCAAACTCTGCTTCTTTCGGTCACTTCGACAAATTCGACATCGACATTCGAATGATGTATGGAAGGGAAGGGTGTCCTTTCGAATCATGTACCCCGTGACGTCATCGATGATCATCATTGCTGCCAAGT
Source organism: Bemisia tabaci (assembly GCF_001854935.1). NCBI lineage: Eukaryota > Metazoa > Arthropoda > Insecta > Hemiptera > Aleyrodidae > Bemisia > Bemisia tabaci. The sequence goes on from NW_017547282.1 coordinate 5,157,649, forward strand.
CTCTGCAGCATGTCCTCACACTTTACAATGAGAACTCGGTGCGAAATTCAACTTTAGATTTTAGAAAATTCATACCACTACAAGTAAAATTTCATTATAATTGACCACCAAGATAAGGGGAGAGGTCCTCTCAAGAATTTGATAATGAACCGCATTGCCACGTATGCGTAAACTTGGCAGCGATGACTTCGTTCTCAGTGGTACACGGTGACGTAACTTGACGCAAAAATGGCCATAAAAAGGTGGAAGAGCCGTAGGGGGCAGTGCTCCCTTGTCCACTCGTCTTTCTTCAGAAGGGGGGGAGGGAGGGAAAGAGAGAACCGAATCGTCTGTAATGAGTAGGGAAAGGGGAGGGAGGGCGACATCCCAATGACTTATTAACGCTAAAATAAGTGCATTAATTTTATTATGGTTGAGAAAATTTATTTTCAAATCGTCACAAGCATGCTGCCGTACTAATGAAGAACGCCTTATGAACCTTCGGATGTTGCCAAATTTCCTTTCATAAAATACTGATTTACTGGGAAAGTTGTATGTATTTTTCTTCTAATTTTTCTGACAATATTGCTGAAATTCGATCAAAAATTTCTGACAATTTTTAGGAAAAATATGCGTAACTTCTTTCCTAAATAAACGTTTTATCAGAGGAAATTTGGCAACTCTAGAATGTTCATACAGCGTTCTTCCTTAGCGCGGCAGTATGGGTCAGAATTTTTTTTCCTGGGAGATCAACCAGGGGCGCATCAATGGTGAGTTACAAACTAGAAGACTCCATTCTCGTAGGTAACGGGTGACTCTGCCCAATGACACCTTAGAAGGGGCAGGGAGTGTGGATGCCCTAGCTTTCTGGCGCGTATTTCACTAGAGATATATTTCAAAATAAAGTTTCTTGATTTGAACATCTAAACAGTTCTCCTGAATTTTTTTTTTTTTTTTGGGGGGGGGGGAGGTCCAAAATTTAACTGTCAATGCTACTGGAGTTCTCTGTGATTTCATTCTGATGAGGAAAAAGTGAAGGTAAAAAAGTTTCAACTGGAGTGTTTATTGATGATAACAAAGAAATACAAGCAGTAAGTTTAAACACGATGTAAAGGTGTGGTATGCCATTGAATAATAAAAGAAGCATTATGTATAAAATGTTTGTTTGTCCTAGTGGAGCAAAAGGAAGAAATGAAACAAATAAGTATATATCAGAGATAAGGAGGTAAAAAAATATTCCTCCGGGTAAAAAAGAAATAACTGGTGAGGTAAGGAGACGCTACTCACTTAAGTTTAATATTATCACAACGATGTATCCAAAATATCATTCACATACTTTACTTGCATACGAAAGGCGAAAGTAGGAGAACTTATAGATGGTGAAACAATAAAAACATGTATCTTAATGGCAACAATCCAACATTTCCACCCCTGTTCCATTTTTTAAAAGAATACTGCATGATGTTTTCGCAAAAAAAGTTTTGAAGGATTTTCTTGCCTACACAATGAAATATCCAGATGTACTTACTTTATAATCTATTACCTAATAAATTGACCTTACAAAGCTTAGGGTCAAACAAAAAGTAAAATGTGAAGCAAGAGCAGAAGCTACAGTGTCGCACACATATAGTGTCAATACTTCATTTGGTTGAGGGAATATTTTAATATTTTCACTTTCAACTTTATAGAAAATAATATGGCTACCTCACTAGAAAAAAGAAACAAAATTTTGTGCGCTGTTGAAATTCAATCAAATTTGTATTTGTTCTGGTGAGAGGAATCTTCAAATAAAAAACAAGGCAAAAAAAAAGGTTCCTCCGAAAAACAGAAAAGAAAAAATTGACTCTGTTGAAAAACAAAACCTTTAGAAACGTAAAAAAGTAACAGTAAATGTAAAACTCAAATACAGCTGGTGCTTGTTTCACCATCAATAATGTTTTCCTTGAATCTTACATTGTAAAAGGAACATTTATTGCACTTCTTAAACATGGAAAAAATAAAAAAATAAAAGAAAATTTCCTCCAACACTTTGAAAAATTAATCAAAATTTGGGCCCGGATCATAGTTGTATTTGCGCCCTGTGAACCACAATCATTCACATCTAACTTAAATTGACTAGATTTAAAATCACTTGACAGTCTTCATTAATTTTCTAACTTATTGGCATACGATTTGAGTTGCTCAATTGGGGAAAGAGGAGACACAGTATGATGAGATGAGCTCCTTCATGATAAGTTCAAGGCCAACTTTGATTGAATGCTTAAAGATTTTGATTTACTCTTGTTCGAAGAATGTGAGTAGGCAAAATACACGTCTGAAAGGTCTGGATTGATGATCTGCAAGAGGAAAAAGAAAAATGAAGACTTAAAATGCATAAAATAACAGATGCATACTTGATAAGGTGTATTGAAATTGGACCTCAACTAATAATTCATAGAAAATATGACATTTATCTAAAATGCATCGCGTTCAGCAGAAGGGAACCAATCGTTTGACTAGAATAAATTGTAAGCTTGGCAATCGACTTTCAAATGGGGCAAAATAGAAGAAGTGAATATTATCTGATACAACCCGATAAAGGAGGAAAAAGAAACATAAGCTGAATGATTTTGAAAACGTCGAAATTGCGTTTGTTCCCTTTTGCCGAGCGCAATCCAAATAATAGCCGTTCTTAATGAGCATAAGTATTTTGCCACTCCTTGGAGACCTGGATCCTAGATAGTTCAATTTTAAAGCATTGATTTGCAAAATTATTTAAAAGTTGTGTTGTACTGTGCTACTTAAGATTCAATATTAGCGAGTTACAATATTTACAGAATAGCATCAGCTAATCTCAACGGACACTTAAGTGGGACAAGTTTGCCAGATTGTGTGATAAAACCTAGATATTTAACGGGGGCTAAAATGGAATGAGATGCTGATTTTTCTACCCTATCTGGTAACAATGGAGAGGAGTTACTGCTTTCTCCTTTGAAACAGAAGAATGCAGAGGAGGACTTCTCCATAATCATGCGTTTTATAAGCATTTCAGCCTTAAGCTTTTGAGAGTTTGGGAGTTTTGGATAAAACTATCGACATTATTATGTTTATTATCGCAAACTTTTACGAAAGAATGAAATATGAAATTGCAGATCCCTTGTTCTTGGAGGAACTCAATTGAGATTTTTGCAATTATTGTATGGTATACCGGATCAAGAATTTAAGGTGATTTGATGGACACCATATTTTGTGTCAGAACGGCACGCGATATATCGCATCAATTGGTTCCATTTTTTCAGCTACTCGACATATTTCTCAAATTTTGAGATCGCAATTCTGTTGTCAGGAGACTAGAGCACTCACTTACCAATTTTAACAAAGAAATTCAAGGTAATAAAGGCGTGGTTTTTTCAGAGAGAAAACATAAAATTCGATACTGATATCAAAACTGCACTCGAATGAAATATTTTCTCTCTAAAAAAACCACGCCTTTATTACCTTGAATTCTTTTGTTAAAATTGGTAAGAGAGTGCTCTAGCCTTCTGACAACAGAATTGCGACCTCAAAATTTGAGAAAAATGACAAGTAGCTGAAAAAATGGAACCAATTGATGCCATATATTGCATGCCGTTCTGACACAAAATATGGCGTCCATCGAATCACTTTAAGTATCATTTTTGTGATTTTGAGAAGAAAGCTTTTCAAACTGGTAAATTATGGGGCGGTGTAAGACTTGGTGGAACTTTAAACTAGAACACTGAGGCAACAAAATAGACTCCGGTGTTCAGATTTTTTGAGAGTAGGTGTAACCATGTGCAAGTTTTGCATGAAAGACCAGTAAATAAATTTTTAAAAATGTCACAAGACTCCTTTATCCATAATTTGTTCCAATTAATTTCAAACAAATAACACCTAAGGCTCACCTCTTTAGGTTTGACTACTGTGGAATTTGTTGCTGATGAAGTTTTGCGCATGTTGTTGCCAGTGTATGCTACACATCTTAGCTCCCACTCGCCAATGTCTTCATTCCAGTGAATATTCTGCTCTAACAAAGCCTGAAACATTTTAAAAACAATTGGCTTAAAGCTGAAGAATTATATAAAAAATAAGAGAATGTATGTAATTGAGGAAGTAAGGGAATAAGGGAATCTGATGGTCTTTTGAGGAGAGATTGTTCCTCTAATTATACTTTTCTTAACATATCAACTGTGTAAGTCGGCAATCACATAACTCGTTTGCGGTGTCTGAAAATTTCCGCATCTACGTTATTTTTTTTAAGGAGAACAAATTGACATCATTCTTTAAAGTTTTTGCAGAATTCTCTTCGCACAGAGAAAGAAATTCACGGCAATTTTAAAGAACTACCGTTTGGTAGTTTTCTGTTAAAAAAATAAAGTATGACAGGAAGTCTTTGATATCGCAAACCGAGTTATGTGATTGCTGACTTACACTGTCGATATGGATGCAAAGTCTATTGCTCAATAGAATACTACACAGCAGGAAATTACGATCCACAGTGTACTTTTATGACCAATGTATGATGAACACAGGAAGGATGCAAAAAAGTTCCAAAGGGCTAACTATTTCTCATGATCCAATATTTTTACCTCACGGCCTTTCCGATTTTTTAAGAGGCAAACTTTCTGCTTACGTAACAAAATGAACCATTTAATTACAGTATGTGCAACATATCACACTCTTCTAGTGCAAAAAAAAAATGTTCATCACTCTATGCTTACCAAAATTGCCTCGTGTTTGCCACGATTCGTAGATTGCAAAATCAGGCATTTATTTTACTTCTTAACAGCAATTTTCAAATGTAGGTTTGGAAGTTAAGAAATAGCATTTTCCGTACCAATTTTTGCCATGGTAGATGAAAAATATTAGCATTATTTCCAAAAGGAAAAGCTCTCAAATATTACAAACAGTAGATTGCGAGAGGCAGTAAAGCAGCATTTAGGATATTAAAATCTATCTTTTTAATTTGAAACAGAGTGTTTACTTACAAGGTATGGCTGTGGGATAGTTTGATCTTTGATTCTTTCCATCAACCCGAGTTCCTTCGTTAAAGAGCGGACATTCTCAAGGAGACCCTCCATTTCTCGTTGGTTCTCTGCCTGCACATCTTTGAGCTCCTCCTTTGCTCCCATCAACTGTGTGGTGAGTTTTTTCAAACGACGCCCTAGTGTAGCGACTTCTTCTTGTTTTGTCATGTTTCTCTCCTCAATCCCACTTCTTTCAGACTAAGACGATAGATACAAACTTGTTAGCAAAACAAACTTGTTGTAAAATAACCATGAGAGATGGTAAAATGTGACTATTCCTTTACAAAGAGAGAACTTGGCACACAGAGAAAAAGTTTCAGGGTATTGACTTTCGTCATATTGGGTTGCAACATCACGTGGTCAGTTTTTGACGGTAAATACTTTTAGGTGCACAAAAGAATAAGTTGCAAGCACTGAAGTTCATTTTTGAGACAGATGAACAGATGACGACTTTTAATTAGTTTGTTCAAAACAGAGTGTTTTAGACGGCAAACATCAAAACCTAATGACTCCGGTTCGGTTTAACATTTTAAGGCCCTTTGTTTTCCGTAACATTGAGCGTGAAATATTTTTGAAAGAAACGGTAAAAGTATCTCAATTCTGATTTTTTGGCACAATGGTTTCAGTGTTTGAACAGTTACAAATATTTTCTAAACACAAAATACTACGATAACGTCAATGAGAAGCAGTGAGATGGACTTTGAGCTCAGATAAGTTGGCAGTTGTTAACTTTCCATTTGCCAGCGACTGCGTTGCAATCATCTAATAGTCCATCAAGAATTGACTGCCAGGAACGAAGTGCTCGGCGCAGAAACGTAAAATCAGTCTATTGCACATAACAGTCAAAAGTAAATGAGTACTGACTTATCTAACGCCAGCTATGCTACACTTCACAGAGTAAAACAGGGAGATCTGACCGCTTACTTAGAAATTAGGCGTCAATACAGTTTAGTTAACCGACTTAAACAAACCTAGAATCGGAGTAATTTGAAATTTGGTATAAAAAATGTAGTATCAAGTTTTAAGATATTTTCCCAAAGTATTCCACCCTACTTGACCAATGAAAAAGTATTCAATCTAACTTTTTTAAATATTGTTTCTGTGAAATTTGGAACTTTCATTGTGGCGTAACTACACGGTAACATCCTCAAATGCGAGGCACACAATAGTCATAGTATCCTTAATGGTCACTAGTTCCTCAAATTCACTGTGACTTAATTTCATCCAAAATATATGAAAATTTAGTATAAATGAATATTTGGGACATTCATAAATTACAAACTAAAAAATAAAAAAAATTCAAACTAGACATACCGGGGCACAGAGAACTAGATGCTTTGAATATGCCTCTGGCATTAGTGAGAACTTTCCTGTAGGACTAAAAAATAATTGAGAGAGAGTAAAACAAACCTCTTTGAGCTCAAGCTCTTTCCGTAGTTCGTCTTCTACCTGCTGTCTCTTTACCAACTCCGTCGCAGTTGTTTCTAAGAGGTGCTCTTGCTCTTCTGCCTTTTGAAGGAGATTCTCACCTCCAATGAGTACTTTCCGCTCGAGGTTCTGGAGTTTCTGTCTCAGGGCCTCCTGTTCTGACTGAACGTTTTTCAATTCTGAATCATGCTGTTCCTTTTTTTCTTTAATATTCTGTCGTTCTGGAGACTCCTTCTCTTTTTGTACTCCCTGCTCTCTCACTTTGTCCTGTTTCTCTTCTAAATGACCCAGAGAGTCATCGTCAGATTCATTCGGGCTTCCTGAAAAAAAATTCTATCGATTAGGAAAAAGTATTTGACAGCTTTACACAACGAAAATTTAGGATGATGAGGGAGTTTTCGGGAGGTTCTAGTTAATAAAATCGAGAGTCAAGGATCTTCAAGGAAGTCTGCAAATACTCTTGAGTATTTTCAAGGATATACCTACAGACAAATGTTGAGAATTTCAAAGAATGCCTTGAAGATGGAAATTTCTTCTTCCTTTACATTGGTTTTCTACTACCTGCACATGAAGAAGGAAATGAGTGACATACAAACAAACCTCTTTTACATTTTGGCAGTCTCCCTAACAAAAGAAGAAGAAGAAAAAGATAAATCTTCCTATGACAAAAAAACCGTATGATATAAAATTAGATGAATTTTGAGTGCAAACTGGAATTTCCTAAAAATCCAAGAACACGAAAGGACTAGAAAATTAATAAAGTAAAAATAGTGCACTCACGAACTTTTTAAGGCATCATACATTCTACAAAGAGTACAAAAGCGAACACTATTCTAGAGTGACCATTGAATGTTGAAGAATATGTGATGTTTACTAGGAAACTTGAGACACTTATTCCACATGATGTAGTTTCCTCCTCTCAGTAAAGTGTTAAAAGTTTTTCAAGGCTTTATGGGCTACTTGTTCATTTGATGAACGGAATGGAAACGAGTTATTTTTTTTCCTCTGGAGTAAAAAAGTCTTGCTTGTTTTTTGTCAGAGAATGTGCAATGAAAAATTAACTATTTGCAACTGTCTGCGAGAAAAGAGTCCTAAGGTTCCAGCGGCAATTTTCTGGGAGATCATTTAAATCAATGTGTGTAAAAACGTCCGATGTCCAAGACAGTGTTTCAGAATTTGAGTGGACAATTTTGTTGTAACTTAACAACGCAAGATGGTTTGAGACATTAGGAATGTAGAACAATTTCATAAATAATCCTCTAAGAGTAATTAAAAGTTTACAAAAGAGATCGATCCTATTCATCAGTGTCATGGGACAAGACAAAACCCTTTGTTGGACAACGGACATTTATGCATACATCGATTCATTTGTTATCACCCAAGGTTGAAAAATTGGTGTTCCAATCTGATAAAACAAAATGTGAACATACCATTGTCTACTTCATTAATGTTCTGTTCTTCAAGTTGTTTTTTCAAAAGCTCTATCTCCTGCTGGAACTGTTTCAGCAGGGCATCTTTTGGGTCTTGATTAATATGCGCCCGGTTTTTGATGTTCTTGGCTCGGTTAGCGTACCGCAATGTACTGATAGTCTCATCGTAATTGTAATCTGCCGGACCAACAGTTGCGATCATCACAGTTTTTGAGTTTCCTCCCAGAGAGTCTTGGAGAATGCGGGTGAGTTTAGAATTTCGGTATGGAATGTGTGTTGATTTGCCGTCTACAAGGGCTGATATGACATTTCCTAAAGTTGAGAGGGAGAGATTTATTTTCGTCGATTCTCTCAATCTTTGGCCTTGAGCTTTGGTTTTACTTTGCCTTTCAGAGCCCTGAAAAAAATAAATCGGTCAAAATTCACTAAACTGGTGTCATGATAACAAATACGCTCAAGGGTGAGGAGTTGAATATTATGGATTTAAATTTTAAAAAGCACGATTTTAGTACATTTAGATTGGGAATATTTTGAGGCTTAATTTAGATCGGTGCACTTTTTTAACTTGGCTTGAATTGGTTGACAGCTTTCGCAATTGCTTCACTGGTTGGGAGAATCGAAACAACAACAATTTTAAAAATAGCTTAATTTTAAATTATTTGTATCCAAATACACGACGTCACATACGACTTAGTTTTGACAAAATGTTAGGAAAGGAGCTTCCAAGCTCTCTTGCAAATCATCATGTAATGATGTACTCTCTTTCAATTAGTTTGAAACTTTAGTCAATCTTTTACTGCATGAAACAACTAGAGCACCCACTATTTAAAGAAAGAAAGACTCAAATGAAACCTTTGCTGCTTCCCTTGCATCCCTGTTTTCTTCTATTTCTGTCTTTGGATAGGGCAGGTGCTTCAAGGAATCTTTAACTGGATTATAGAACCCAATTGCCAAGAGTTATGGCGATAAATGGCTGTAAAATGTCGTCCAGCCTAAGGCAAAAATAAACTGAGGTTGCCTGATGAAAATGCAGAGCTAACAGCAATTCTTGGAACCAACTACCTTATGAAGAAACTTACCGCTAGATCAACAAGATGTAGACGACCCATTTTAACATGGGACTGATTATCAAGGCCTGTTTGACTAGTTTCAACAGTGATCGAAAAAATTGCATGGGATCGAGAACTTTCCAAGTTCATGGCTGTTGCACCAACAACTCCTAGAAAGCAAGTGATAAATATCGTAAAGGAGCAAGTTAAAAATGTGAAAACATACCTAACATGATGCAAGAAACTTGAACGAACTAAAATTAAATGCCTATAAATATATGAAGTTCATTTTCCAAGATCTTCGGAAACAGGATTTCAATGAATTCAAATAGCATCGTTGAATACCAGATGTAGAGGTTTCCCAATACAATTCGTTGAGATCTTCAAGAAAGTTGGTTGACATGAGAAGACAAGTCTCTTAATCCCACTTACAGAGGCTTGTTCCAAAGTTACATTATAGAATTCCATTTGTACTTGGAAAATTTTTTATACTGTAATAAAAGGAAAAAAGCTTCCTGCTCCACTTTAAATGTTAAATTCTTAGAAAAATTGCAAGTTTTCACAAAGAAACTGTCTTGGATTTTGATCTAAAATTTTCCTGCAATGATTCAAGAATTTCTTTTTCATGACCTCCTATATCTTTACTTAGCTGCTAACTGACTCGATCTTGAATGGGTTTCACCTTCATGAAACACGCATCCATAGACATTATCTCTCAGAAATTTGAGCACAAGTAAGGGCAACATTATTGAAATAATAATAGTTATGTCATACAATTTTCTTGTTGAGAATGATGCACTATTAGGTATGTATTATCTTGGCACTGTTTAAAGAATAACGATGGTGAAACTGCAAAAATGCGTATATCCGTTGCGGTGTTTGAAAATCTCCGCTCCTATTTTATTTTTTAAAAGGAAACCGAACCAACATCGTGGCTTGAAATTATCATAGAATATTCTTCTCATAGGGAAGAAAAATATCCGAAGTGCTCAATAAATGACGTTGAGTGGTTTTGCATATAAAAAATAATGACAGGAAGTCTGCAAAGCCGCAAACAGATATACGCATTTCTGCAGTTTCGCCATCGATATACAAGGTTATTAGGACAAGAAGACGCTTTTTAACTGATTCTGTGACTATTGTGTCAAACTTACTAATGTAATAGAACTTCAAATGTATTTATTTGTGTTTTTTAGACTATTTTTTTTATACATAAAAAAAAGGATACTTACTATTTTTATTTCCCAAATTCAAAGTTCGCATCATGTCATCTGCATTATTGGCAATGAACGTCGATAAGTCTTTGATGTAAACACCAACATCTGGCCTTTCTTTTACTTCTAAGTTTACTATTTCCTTCCCGGGTTTCACGAGAAGGTCTCTCACTTCTTCATTATATACTTCAAAATAAGATATTCGAACTAAAAATCTATAGATAAACAAAGAACAGTATTTTTTTCAAACAGTTTAGGGCATTGTCTTAAAAACTTCAGTAAGAACTCACATAGAAAAAAAAAAAAGATACATCTTTGCTTCGTGAAGTATCCTTGTGGGATAATAGATGGAATCATGTCAGCTTCCAGAAGATTGTATTAATAGTGATTTTGAACGAAACTCAACAAAAGGGAAAAATTTACTTTCAAAATTCAATTTGTAGCTCCCCAACATCATGTGTCATTTATGAATGATAGCTTAAAACTTTAGGTAATGAGACTTAAGGACATTTATAATGGATAAATTCGTTTTTCTGGAAAATATAAAAATGTTACATAGGTACCTCCTATATTCACCAGAGCCTTTATTTCAGAATTACTGTCTGTTAATGTTTTTCTACTTTCAATTTTTTTCATTTTTTACCGACAAGAATAACTGACACTTTTCTTCCTGACAAAATTATTTTCTGTGGCTTTATTAACCTTACTTTCTAAAATGAAAAAAAGATATGAATACTGCCATTTGAAGAAAAAACATTTATGAAAGCTTGAGTGCTGCAGAATTTTTATCAATCGTGCATCTTTGAAAAGAATAATGAAAAGTAGTGTTAACAAATTTGAACAAAGAGTAAAACTCTGGCGTATCTGAGAATTTTGAGGGAAAATATTCATGAGATTTCTTAAAAATGAATTTTCTATCATTAGTTTGAAGATCTTCAATGCCAAAGCGTCGTTCTTCCCTAGAGCGGCAGTATGGAGTATCTAATGAACTCTCTTGAGACTAAAATTACATATCATGTTTTCAACTCATTCATAGAGACAGTTTACAACTCGGATCAATTAATAACTTACTTCACATCTTCATTGGATTTTGCTATATGACCAAAAACATGTGCAAAAGAGTTTGGAATAATTCCTCTCAGTTCCGGTTCTGAATGCCCTTCCATAGTAAATGTCTTCCCAGTGCCAGTCTGCCCATAAGCAAAAATTGTACCATTGAAGCCTGCCAATACTTTGTTGACAATTGGTCTTGCTGTGTCATTGTAGATGTCGACCTACAAAATTAAAATGGTGAGTGAAAGTACCGCAACTTATTAAAATCAAGGTGGATGGTTCAGCTCTTAATATTCCTGTTCCTACTTTTGTTTCTAGTAAAAAATAGCATTCATTGTACCAAAAATTACTACCATGAAAAGTTGTTTTGAAGTCGAACCTGAAGAATACAAACATTATGCAGGGGTCCAGAAAGTTCTTTCCTTTCACATAAATCAGCAAGCTTTTCATTAGAGGGCTCAGTGCAAGTCAAACATTAAATTGACAAAAAGATAGCTTGCTGGAGGCCTAGATACGCATAAAAAGATGAGCTTGAAAGTTTTCTTCTTGAAAACTGATTGACTTGAATTTATTCATAAAACCAATGCCCAAAAAATCATTCAGTTTTTTCTCCCTAAACTAAATTTGCAGAATGTGTAAGTAAAACAAAACGCAGTGGGAGAGGAGAGTATGATGGCGTTCAAGCTCGAGAGCATTTCCCTGCAGAAACCAAACAATGGATAAACTCATGGTTTTTTCTTAAAAAGAATTGAAGAAACTGAAAACCTCATATGTACCTGATTCAGTGCGTTCTAGCAAATCAATGGAAAAAGTGGAAAGATACATACTTCTGATCGCTGAGTTGTAAAATTCCACTCGAGTTTTATTGCTTAAAAGAAAACTGATCAAAGATTTTTCTTGAAATTGTCTACGCTCATTCCACTTGTTCAAAAACATTTATAGGGAGACATTTGGCTTGGTTTCCTTTGAAAAAAAAAAAATCAAACAAGGACAGAGATTTTGAGGCATTACATTAGAAACCTGCCTTTTTCCAAATCAGTAATCCACATGTGTTGCAAACAAGACCACCCCGAATAAAATTGAAAAAACACCTTTTTTTCAGATATGCTTATCTGGATGAAAATTAAATACCAAAAGGGAGGAAATAAAACCAAAAATACAAATAAAAAATTACTGTCTTAATTCCTTACTTGCTTTGAATTAACATCAAAAACATTGTCATAAGAAAACGTTTTTGGGGGCTCGTCAACTCCTGCTTGAGGGCTGGTAACAGCTATGCTCCGACTTAGTGTATTCACAGAGATGACATTCTTGTGGTTGGCTGATTTTTCTTGGTTATTGAGTGGCCGTACGCGAACAACCACTCTAACATTCTCAATTTCATCTTCCATATCTATTCTGGAAGCACATTTCAAGATGGTAAGGTATAATTAGCAAATATTGCTGGGGTCAATGTGACATGCAAGCAAGATATGACAAGTGGCAAGTCACCACAGAGGAAAATGCATGAACGCAATAATACTTTGGTGATCGTCAAAGTGATATTTTCACTACACCCTTTAGCATCTACTTTTTAGCGTGTAAAGAACACAGAGAGGGTATCAAGGATTCTATCAATGATGAAACTACAAATTTACTTGTCTCTGTCTGCTAAATTACAGATTGTTTATAAGAGTCTTCCAGAAATCAGGAACAAATTCTTGTCCAATTAATTTTAACTTGGAGACCTCTCATGTGTAAGTTTACATGTGCTTTTCTTGAAACTGAATGTGTAACTACACTGCTGCAAATGTTTTGGTCACAAATGATTGTCCAATCAAGTACCGCTGCAAAGGAGAAAGCCAACAGAGAGAAGTACCAGTGCTTTCTACTGACAGGCACTGCCGAGAAAATACCCTGGGATACCTTGTTTCTAAGAAAGTAAGTTAGAGAACAAAGTGATGCTTGTAGTGAGAAGATGTAGACAGACCATATCTAACTTTGATGGAACACTTATGAGAGGAATATGATTGAAATTAGTCATTGAGGCCTTGTACCAAGTAATCAATACTTGATCGCTCTTAAAAGTAATAGCTTAAGCAGCCCGATTGTTGAAATTTATGTCGGTACGGTATAACAAGAATCAAAAATCGAAATATTTCACAGCGCAGATAGGGCTATGTCATGTCTTATCATGCCGGCATAGTCAGTTATTAAAGTTTCAGGATGGTGGGGTGTCGGACTCTGCAGTTTAGCCAAGTTTCAACAATCCGGCTGCAGCTTGACTTACCTACTGGTAAAACTATAGTGACCAGAGTTTTTACAAAAATTGAGTACCTACCGACTTTTTAAACAAGCTCAGGAGTTATTATCATGAAAATGCTGATGAAGTAAAAAAATAGGAGGTGACATCCTTATTTTTAGCACACCAAAATTTACTGGTATGGCTAACGTTCATATGGTTTCATATTGTAGCTTCTACACGGACACTTCACTGTTTGGTGTTTGATTAGATTTGCTTTTTGATAACGATAAGGAAAGATAAATAAATAGAAGCCTTCATGACGATACACTGTTGCCGATTTTAAGAAGTCAGTCCTTGTGTTTAAATCATGCTTAAATCAAAACAACACATAAAAATTAATTTTGGCAACATAACCTAGCTTTCAATCAAATTAGTACTGTTAACACTCGTTGCATATTGATGTAGCGCTACTGTCAAAACAATATTATACGACGTTGTACGAGAAATTTTCAATTTTCACCTTTCGCTATTTTTGTTCGTAGGTTTGTGTTGTGTAAATATCATCACGATCTCTCTCATTTCGTTTAATCAAAGCAAAGTGACTGTAAAGCAAATTCTTGTTTATTAATCATGGATTACGAGTTCAAAGTTAAGACAGCTAATGAACGAACCAAGGTGGAAGACCTTTTCGACTTCGAAGGGTGCAAAGTTGGAAGAGGAACTTATGGTCATGTTTACAAAGCTAGAAGGAAGAATGTGTAAGTTCTATTATCAGTTCCATTCTTTGTCTGCATGTGAAAACATGCTGATTCAACTTCTGTTCAATTTCAGAAAGCTCTCTTCTCAACCAACAGCAATATAACACTATCTACTTCCCGGGTAATGCTTTCATGCCGGAGTTTGGCTGCTAAGTCAGTTCTGGATATCCTACAAGCGGATAGGGATGTCAAATATCTTGCGTCCCTAATATACAGTGCGTCACCTTTATTTGAGAATGCACACTGATTTGCTCAATATTACGTTTATAGTATAATTCAGAATTGGCATCATTCTCATCTTGCGCCTCAGTGTCTGCAACACTGAACACGTTTGTATGTTCAAGGCACTGAATAGTACTGCTTTAAAATCGCCTATGGTTTATTTTACAAAGCAGTGCTTTGTTATTGTATTATTAATTTGGATATTATTATTGATAAGGCATTTGAAGTCTAGATCAAAGCTCTATCTTCATACCATAAAACGTAGTATTGAAATTTTAAATTTTGAAATACTGACAAGGTATGTACAAAATTAATATTGAAGAATGTGTTTTGAGGGGCCCTGCTTTATATCCTTAGTTAGTACGTAAATAGTTTGATGGCTCATACGCTAAGGATGCAGAGCAGGGCTCTGTAAAACGTATCTATTTTTATTAAATTTTAATTCTTAAGTAAGTATGAGTGTTAGAAATCTTAAACCTTGATCATTATATTTAAATTGTACAGCGGCTTAAATCCTCTGATTGCATCTTGTCATATAACTCATGGCATGTATGAAAAGTAATTCATTTCAAAATTGATCTTCATAATAATTTTAATTATCGTGGCAAAATATTATCTGCAGGGACCTAGTTTCAACTAATTTTGCCAACTTTAGCCTTAGTTCAATCAATCCCATGTATTACCCATAAAAACTGGAAGGTAAAATAAGAATGATGCCAATGAGATACGTCAATCAAGGCTAACATTCATGCTTGGCCCTTAGTGCCTATGCTGTAGTGGAAAGCCAATGCAATCAGTAACTGCTGAAAGAGGAAATGCAAATGCCATTGCAGACTTTCATTGCTGTATTCTCCACCAAATTTGGCTACAGCTGAAGATTTCTTTCTTTGTTTTTCAGATCAGACAGTAAAGACTATGCCCTGAAGCAAATTGAAGGAGCTGGTTTGTCAATGTCTGCATGCAGAGAAATAGCTGTAAGTGTTCAAGTCATTTTCTATGGACTACTTTAAACCTGAAGATGGAAGTGAACTTGTCTCAGTGAAGTGCAACACAATAAAATCTTTTTTTCTGTTGATCAATTTGGTCAAGATGGGGCATGATTTCTGTGACTGCCAATAACTCATTGCAGCATAACTAATTAACAAATGAGTATTTTTGTGTCTTCAATGAGACTAGTAATGCCTCAGAATTTATCTGCATTCTTCCATCTAAAAACTTCACAGCATATTCGCAAAGTTGAAAAAATGAAAAGGTAAAAAGAGGATACCTGTTGTAACTTGCCTTAACAGAATAATACTGAAAATAAGAGTTGTAAAAACCACTTAATTCAGCCAGTAGCACTGAGAAGCATTAAACTAGTTGAAAAAGAAAAAGATGGGTGAAACCCTTCAGAATTGAATATGAAGGAGGCTTTTTACACTGTAACAAATCAGATTGAATGTATTTCTGATTTTTATCAATCTTTAAATTCAAAGATGTTATAACTAATAAAAATAATAAAATGATAATTGTAAATAATAGTAATAGTAATTGTAAATATAATATTTAAATATTCTAGTTGAAGTAATTAATAAGCACCTATGCAAAATTCTCACCGTTTTCTGTTTCTGAATAAAATTGTTATTGCTGCATTTCAAGTAATATCTTTTCTGTTTCAGTTACTAAGGGAACTGAAGCATCCCAATGTGATCACATTGATCAGGGTTTTTTTATCGCACAATGATCGCAAAGTGTGGCTTCTTTTTGATTATGCGGAACATGATCTTTGGGTAAGGTATCATTTTTTAATTCCCCCTCAAACAAATATCTCTAGTTTAAAACTAGCATGATGAAGTTGAGTGATTTAGTCCAGTAGCAGCATGTCTGTGGTGCATCATATTTGAGGCATCCAGAACCAAAACCAGCAATCTCCAATTTTTTCGAAATTGAGTCAGGGGTGAGATATTATTCCATGAGAAATTCTGAATGCAAAAAAACCATAAAGAAAAATTAAAAAATTGGCAAAAAAGCTATTCAATCAGTATGTGAAAATACTTACCCCTTCAGTGCCAAAATCAGTGATCTCCGCGCGTTCTCTCTTCTAAAGTTGGCAATCTCCAATTTTACCAATGGCTTGCCTGCGCTTGTGTAAACAAATTTACCTCACTCGTTCCATGAAAACTTAAATATTTTTTGTTTTCTGAAAATTTTTTCTTTCCTTCTATATTAAAGCCATGTAAATACATATAAATACCAAAGGCTTCTCTTGTTTTTTATGGCCTCCTAGCTCATAAGCTGAATTTTATATTTGCCTAATTCACCTAGTTAGGGTAGGTTTTGAGTTTACTTTTACAATGTGTGGTGGCAACTTATTTTTCTCATTTTTTCTAGCACATTATCAAATTTCATCGATCTGCCAAAGCAGCCAAAAAACCTGTCATGGTACCGAAAGGAATGGTCAAAAGCTTGCTTTATCAAATTCTAGATGGGATCCACTACTTGCATTCCAATTGGGTCTTACATCGAGATCTGGTGAGCATAATTTTAATTAGTCTTTGAAATTTGAGGGCATAGTATTCATTGCCAGCAGTTAGTTGTATTTAGGTCATTGCGGTTAATGGACCACTCAGTATAGCAAAGAACATATCATAACAAGGGCTCCTCTTTAAAATTTTACTCCTGAATGTAAAATGTTTGTAGTTTCCCTTAGAAGTTAGACTTTTCACAATAGAAAAATTCTTAATCAATGCAGGTTAAATAGACTGTTGAAAACAAATGTATATGATAGACAAATTAAACCTGAGTCAAATTTTGAAAGGAAAAAAAAAATCGTCTTAAACTGACTTAAGTCAGATACTTGTGTACCCATGAAGAAGAAAAATTGTATGCTGAAAAAACCTTTAAAACCTGAAGCTCACAAGAACTAAGTCAGGATACAATGTGTCTCAAGTAAAAATTGGTTTTTAAGTGATTAAAATGAATCGATAGGGAAGCAATCGAATTCTCACCTTTGAGTTGAATTCAGAAATTCGCAATGTCCATATGCCTTGTTTTCTTGGTACACATAAGTTTTATTGGGAAAAAGCAGGGGCACAGAAAGTTCTTCAAAGCAAAAATTCTGTGGCAATCTCAGCCTCAAAATTTCCTCACTATTGACAAATTTCCTTCGTTTTGAAAAATCTTAAAATTATGTGCCAAGCTAATAATTTAAAAAATCAACATGTTTTTCTGTTTTTTTCTCTTCCTCCACTCTAAAATGGGGGGGGGGGGACACGCATACATAAAAAACATTTAGGGAAAAAATGGAAAAGAAAAAAAATGAAATATATAAAACTTCCCTACTGGAAAATATCTTCGCACTATGTGCAAGTGGAGGCTTGCTTGCAAGAGCATTTTCTGCATCTTTGAGGGAAAATTATTATGTACTGCAATCAACTTCTGAACCTGCTTAGAGTTTCATTATACTTCAGATCTCCTTCAAATAATATTTTTTGTTTCATCATGAAGCTCTCAATACCAGAACACAATTTCTAATTTTTGTAAAGAATGACTGTGATTATGCCAGCAAGTAAAACATAGCCTTATCTTCAAAATGTTCAAAATAGTGGCCTCTTTAATTTTTCTAACATGACTTGGGCATGGACTCACTCATCTATCTTTCCGGTCTTAAGAGAATATTTTTGATGAAAACTCAGTCTGATTATTCATCCCAAATCGACAATAGTTCTTATCTTGAAAAAATGATAGTCTTATACCTATCTATAAGTTAGAAAATTCAAAATTTAAGGTATCAGCTTGCTGATTTCTACAAAGTAACACAATTTCGTATTTTCTGTTTAGAAACCTGCCAACATTTTGGTCATGGGTGAAGGTCTGGAGAGAGGGCGAGTGAAAATTGCAGACATGGGTTTTGCAAGATTATTCACAGCTCCTCTGAAGCCCCTTGCAGATCTGGACCCAGTTGTGGTAACATTCTGGTATCGCGCACCTGAACTCCTTCTCGGTGCCAGACACTACACAAAAGCAATAGACATCTGGGCCATCGGATGCATCTTCGCCGAGCTTTTAACCTCTGAACCCATTTTTCATTGTAGACAAGAGGATATTAAGACGAGTAATCCGTATCACCAGGACCAGCTTGATAGAATCTTCAATGTCATGGGTTTTCCATCAGAAAAAGATTGGGAAGATATCCGCAAAATGCCTGAACATCCCACTCTATTGAAAGACTTCAAGCGCTCCAGCTACGCAACTTGTTCGTTGGTCAAGTATATGGATCGGCACAAAATTAAACCAGATAGTAAAGCATTTCACTTGCTTCAGAAACTTCTACTTATGGATCCAAATAAACGAATAACATCGGAGCAAGCGATGCAAGATTCATATTTCTTAGAAGATCCACTCCCCACTCAAGATGTTTTTGCAGGGTGTGCAATTCCTTATCCGAAACGGGAGTTTCTCACCGATGAAGACCAGGAAGACAAATCAGACACAAATAAAGGGCGGCAAACTAACCAAACTAACAATGGTCAAGGTGCCTCAGACCAGGGAAGTCACAACCATCAGCACGCTGCGAGTGCCAAGCGAGTACGGATGAGCGGGCCTCCAGGACATTTAAGTGTGAGCGGCTCACAACAAACGCAATCATCTCAACAAACACAACAATCCCAACAACAGCAGCAACAGCAGCAGCAACAACAACAACAGCAACAACAACAGCAGCAAAACCAGCAACAAGGTGATTTTCATCACTCGACGCACCCGCAAACCATGATCTACACGTCCAGTGCCAATACGCAGCAAGGCAATTTCACACAAAGATTTTAAAATTTCTATCCTGCCAGTTCGGGAGATAATGTACAGTTATTATTGTTTCCAGGCCATTCAATTGAAATTCCTGTAAGACAGATTTTTCGACGAAACGCCTGGGAACTTGAACCTCTGTCAGACTTCCATGAAGAAGTTGACAGATTTGGCTGTAGAGTGGATGTTCTGGTGTGAGGCAGAAGTCTCTGCTTCTTGGAGTGGCTTCTGATCGAGTACTGGAGTCGCCTTGGGACAAAATACAGTCTAGTTTTGGCAATGATCAATGATGGTTTGAAGCTTGGTGGAAGCTGTTCCAACCTTCGACCCCGATCTGCTGATAGGAAGAGAAAGAAAAGCCTCATCTCGATGACTTGTTTCAAAAAATCAAGAGTTTGAAGTCGTGGCAGATGAAATTAATTTTGATTACGTATGACCACTTGTCATGTTTGGATCATCAACTGTGTTCTTAGCAGAAACTTAACAGATAAGCTGTACAAAATGTACCTGCAATACAAGGAGTATAGCTCTTTGTCATTATTTCGTCAAATTTCTGCTGATGGAGCAATCTGATTCAAAGGGCTGCCGCAATTCTAGCTTCATACTGTTTGAGTCAAAAGAAACTTAGGTAATTGGCTCCCTAGAATGTCGACAGGATCTCATCAAAATGCATAGTGGGTTTAGACCTCCTTGTCGTCGGCTATGTTGAAGAATACTCTGCAAGGTGTCATCCATAAATTATGTCCGCCACTTCTTCCCTTGGCTGACCCTTGTTATCCCCCCCCCCTTCCATAAAAAAAAAAATCACCGTAAGCTAAGCATACCCTCCTCTGTAATTAAAAGAAAGGAACAGGACGAAGTCTGTATCTCTCTTTTGTTTGTTCCCTTTATTTACTTGGCATACCTTCAAAATACATGCCTGTCATAAGGTCATGTTTGACTCCCCCCGGTCACCCTTTTGGGAGACATTCTCAGAAACCTCAGGTGCCAGCCACAACATTTGGATGACCCTCAGTAGCTCTTAACTGTAAAGCCAAGGAAAAATGCTGCTTGAACATTTCGATGGTCCTAACTTGCCTCCAATAAAAAATAAATTTTTTTCTGAAAGTGAGGAATTTTTTTCTTGTGGATTTCTCTGTTAAATTTATTCTCAAGCTGAACTGATGTATCTAAAAATTTAAAGAAAATTTAATTCTCCTCAAGAATAAATATTTTATCTAAGGAATTTTGGACAAGAATGTTCAAATGTTCATGTGGCATTTCTCCCTGGCGCGGCAATCAACTAGGCACACTCATAAGGCACCAATGACTCATAAGTAGTCGTATCCAGATGTTTTTAATTTGACGTGCGGAATTTTTTCGAGTCGATTCAGACAACTTTGTAACAAATGCTAGTGTGCTTTCATATCCTTGGAATGTAAGATTTCATTCAATAAAAAGGAAGATTGTTAAAGCACATGTAATCACATGATTTTTTTTTTTTTTATATTCTCCTCACATCATAGGTACTTCAGTAGTGTAGGCTTTCATCAAGGACACTCCCTCAATTTTTCGCAGAATATTTTTAACCTGTTCAAAAAGTTCAAAAATTACCTACTGAGTGAGAAGCTAAGGGACATAGTCTACATTAGAATCAGTAAATTTAAACTTCTAGCTCATGAAAACACCAAAATCAATGCAACTCCAATTGGCTATTAAAAAAAAAATGGATAATTTTTATATAAATTAATTACACTTGTTTGTCGACATTCGTAATGTTTGCGAATTTCTGCACTTAAAAAATTCATTTTAAATTATTCATATTATTATTCGTAGTTGTGAGTATTTGAGTAATAGACATAAATTATCCGTATTACTATTTGTAGTTGTGTTGACTAAATTATTAGCTTCGTGTTCGCGAATAATTGGCAAAATTATTTGCCATTCGCTTAGTTTGAAAAATTCCCTACATATTCGCACAGCCCTAAAAAATTTATGAAACTCTCAGTACACTTGGTTTATTTTTTAAAAAATTGTGAAATTCCATAAGATTTTGTCCAAAAATTACGCTGGTTACCACCAGTTTCTCTCCTAGTAACTCCCATTAATAATGCACCACACCTTTGCTTCATTTTAACCCTAATTCTAAAGCTTTGGAAACGCAACATGATACTCCAACAGCTCCTCATCTTCCTTGGCCTTGGATGGGGATATTATGGAAAACAAGAAGGGTTAGAAGTATAAAACATTTAATGCCATATAATTAAGTAGATTACATATTTATATACATGCATTACACGGTTGCAAAGTAAATACAAGGTTGAGCGAAATCCATCTCAATAGGAATCAATATGAAATCCTCAGACTTTAGAACTTAGTACAAAAAAACCTCATGATTAGAGTTGTAGCAAACTGAGATTTTTGTTCTGAAAAAACTGAATGTAAAAAAGGCAGACGATATCATAAGCGGTCATCAATCTATCTCACACTTCAATCATACTTTGATGTTCATCACAAGTACTTTGTATACTTTCAATCATTTTAAAGAATTTCTCAAAGCAAGAGGAAATGTGTTCATTACATCTAAAATAATCGATTCTCTTCCATTTCTCTCTTGAAAAACTGGTTGCAAGGGATTAAGAAAACGGACATGGTATGTTAGAAAACGCATGATATAAACTACGCGAAATGTGCAATAAATGAGCATTTTTCACTTCCGTGAAGCACTGGATAATTCTAATGCAATTCTGACATTTAAAGTCAACTCATTGTCAGTTTACTGCACCTCTTGTCTTCCAAAGACCCATTCTGAGTATACCGATCAATGTAAACGAAAATATCATTGAAGTAATGGCAAAAGGATCCAACAATAAAAATTTATAAAATCTAATTATATAAAAAAAAAAATATGAGAAAATATCACAATTCTACAAACATAAATCCACGCATTATGGATAGAAAGTGAGAGAGAATCTTAAAACAGTTAAAAGAATTCCCACAGCTGTGGACTGTGTATTGAAAATTTTGTTAAGGTATTAATAGATATAGGTTGAAACAGGTTTATCGAAAGATTGCTCACATTTTGAAGAGAAGCTTCTTATTTCAATTTTAGTTCTCCAGATAAAGTTGCAAAAAAATATTATTTAGTACCTTCGTTAAAATTATTATTTCCTTTTATGAATGCGTATTAAAGCGAATGAGATTCCTGGTTTATCAAAAGTTTGCTCTGGTAGACAAAGCTTCCTATTTAAATTTAGTACTCATAATAAACTCCCTTATCAAAATTGGCGTTAAAATTAAAATGAAACTTAAGATCATGGTTGAAATTATTCCTTTCCACGAGTGTGTATGAAAGATAATTAAATTAATTGTTCTATTGTTTTAAAAATGACTATATTTACATTGAACTACTTCCGAGTGAAAGTTGTTGATAGAGGAGAAGACCACACAGCACTGGATGTTCTATTCCGCACTCTCACCTCTGATGACTTGAAGATTTGTGTGAGGTCAACCTCTTTCTTACATGACATGAACTGGTGAAGATAACGGAACGGATAGTACGTCTGAAGCAACAGTTGCGGATTTCGGTTTGAGGCTGTAAGTACAAAAAAACAAAAAACTTAACAAACAAAAAAGATGATAATGCAGTAGATCCAACTTTTTGACTTTCATGAGGGCAGGTGGATGAGATCAAATGCAGTTGGCATCAATGCTGATATTTCTGTGTTTCTTCCTTTCTCAGCGTAAAGTAGTCAAATGGCACCACTTAGTATTGAGGACATTGGATAAGTAGATTGCCGTGCTAAGGAAGAACGCTGTATGAACATGCTAGAGTTGCCAAATTTCCTCCGATAAAATGTTTATTTTAGAGGAAAGTTAGGAATATTTTTACTCAAAATTTTCAGGAGCTTCGGATGAGATTGTGAACAAAATTATCTTACAAATCAGAAGCAAAATATCTATTAGTTTACCAATGAATTTGTTTTATATACAAGGAAATTTGGCAACGCCTCAAGGTTCATAAGATGTTTTTACTTAGCATGGCAGTAGAGGGGAGCCACTCCTCGCAAAGGAGTGGCGTTTAGAGTCTTTTCTGGCCCCATCTGGGTTGTCAAGTTTCATATTTTCCAAGTAGCCCTGGGTAGACTTAATGCAGAATATATTCCAAATTGGAGCCCACGCATAGGCACTCACGTCAATCCCTGAATGTTGGAATTGAGAAATAATTCATTTTGCCAATTTCGTCAAATGTTTTCTTACTTATCATTCCTGGGCTTTAAAAATGAAGTTCGTACTTCACAATCTTCAACCTTATGCATGGTTGTTTATTTTATTTTTGGCACTAATGGGGGATTTTCCCCCAGGAATTGGCAACATCAGAAAATGATAGACTTCTCGAGAATGAAACTTCTCCTTCTATTACACTTTTTTCAAATATGTGCATGACTCCTAAGTCATGGGTCTTGGTTTACATGGGGAAAATTAAATTTCTTTTGAAATTCTACAAAAATGGCAACGATGGTCCTGAAGACGCACTTAAAAGATAATTTCAATGGTCATTAATGAAAAGGAGATATGAAATTGTAAATGATAATAATTTCAACACTTGTCACTTGGGTGACTTGAAGTTGAATTAAAAGTAACCTTCACTTCAAAAAAGGTCGCTGAGCGTGACTTCCAGTTGAATTTTCACAGTCTAAGACTAGTGCTTTGAAAATATGAAACGTTCAGAAAAATGCAGGTAGGACTGGCAAAGACCCTTAATGTTTCTACTCCGTTCCAAATGTAACACATGAAACGAAATTTACGGATTGTAAAATCATGAATTTTATCTTCTTGCTTCCCAAAAAACTAAAATCTACTTCAGTCATTCCTGTTTCAAAATGAGCTTATGTGTTTTTTGCCGTGAATTGATTCTTTCGGTAAGCTGGTTTTCTGGTCAATTTTAGGAATACTGAAAGTCTAAATGGGAAGCAGATTTTTATGAGTTACAATTCTAGGTATTTGCTGGATACTTCAGTTTATTTTGCAAGACAAATGTATCCAACATTGATTTTGGCTTTTAAATGAGGGACACGTTTGAACTTACTGATTCTAAAGTGGAAGACCTATGGATGCTAATTTCTCATTTAAAAGTTAATTTTGAATAATTCCAACAAGTTGAACAAGTTCTTAATCAAATTATGATAGCAATAAGGATGAGATGCTTCAATTGGACGTATTCATGCTACAAGGAGCTATGCTGTTGCGTGCAAACCTTATGTTCCTTGTTCCTTTTAGCATTAATACATCCGCTTCTTAATTTTTACCGTGTCTAGTGGTTCATTTCCAGTATTCGAAACTCACCTTTGAGTTTTAGGAGCCATGTGGTGCATCAAGCCCCAAATTGACTTTTTGCCTATATATTACGGCGCATGTTTTCAAGACAAAACTAGTAAGTAGCTGTAACTTGGGGAAGACAACAGAACTAAGAATGAAATTGTGAAGAATATAAAAGGCAAGCTTTCACTTGTAGTGCTGTAAATTCTGAGCTTTTTCAATTCAAATAGATTTGTTTTTCTTTCTTTATGTGACTTCCTGTGAAAATCCAGAATTTTAGGGGCCATGTTGGGGCAGAGCCTCCATTTTTTAGGCGCCATGGCCGATTTTTTAGGCGCATTTGGCACGTTGGTGCCTATGAGTTTCAAACACTGTTCATTTCCCACAATTAAAGGATATAAATGGACTTGAAAGCTGAAAAATGTATACATGTAGCACTCATGTATACACTCGAGTGCTCAAAGTAAGACTTTTCGGAATTTTTTTGGGGTGTTTCCAGGGGGCATTGGAAAAAACAAAAAAATACGGGTCCAATAAATTCATCCAAAGAGTTCGTCCGATTTTTTTCAGCCCAATCGGAGGTGGCAGCTTCAGAAGTTCCCCTTGAGAGTAATTGGCACTTACCAGTAGCCCAACGAGGTATTTCTTTCTTAGGATTTGCTTCATCATCACTCGAGTCGCTGGCAGAGGCATCCTCCACACCGTAGTCATCTTCTGTTTTGGGTTTTTTCAAAGGGCGTTCTTCTCTTGTTGGTGTGCATTTGTACTCTTGAACTTCCTTCTTTGGTTCTTTGCCAAGCTTCTTTGCTTGTTTTGCTTCTTCCAATTTCCGCTTCATAGCTGCGTTTTCCTCCTGCTCCCGAAGTTTGATGGCAGCAGCTCGCTTCTGCTCCTCAGCCTGAGGTGAAAATATCAAAGAATGAAAAAATAAGTGCCAGGAAACAAACGTAATGATAACTTACACACATAAAAAATTACTTTCAAACCACAGAGAGCTCACTGATGGTGAATTGGAAGTAAATATATAACTTCAAGTTCATTACATGATTCCGCGCACAGAAATGTGAATTGAATACTGAGTGCTTTGTTTTTTTGTTTTTTTTTTGTATCAATAATGGCTCAAGCCTTACAAGTTCTTGAAGATTGTAATGAGTTGATACTTGCCATTTCACGGAGTCTAGCTTGGCGAGCAGCTTCTTCTTGGCGCCGTCTTTCTTCTGTCTCAGCAGCTTTCTGGGCGGTTAGATTGCGCTTTTTGGCTTGTTCTTCTCTCAGTTTTTCTTCTCGTTCCAACTGTATTTTCTTTCGTTCTTCTTTCTCTCTTTCAACTTTTAAGGCAGCTTCTTGCTTTTGTTTCTCATTAGCTTCTCGTGCAGCAGCAGCCTTCATTCTCTTTTCTTCTCGTTTCCTGTTGGGAAATAAATTACGAAGACGTGATGATCTATTGATTTGACAAATCTCCCGGAGAGATAATTTATGTTTCTTATTGATTGTGATAGTGGACCACTGGATTGATTTTACCATGCTTAATTTTCGTTTTCTTGAAATTGACTAATTTTAAAGTAAAAAATACTAACATCCTACTCTTGAACTGAAGTTGAAAATGTTCAACTGTTCAGCATATTTTACATGAGCAATTGATACGAAAAGTGCCTTCTGATGTTTAAAAACTCCTACACAGTCTGTTGGCCAATTATAAAATAATTTATGGGGCATGTCCTCTTAGGAAAATATTGAAAATCGTTAAGAGGGGATTCTTCCACCCAGAGTTGATTATGTAATTCAAAGAGGGAAGTTAGAGTTTCTGTCATCGGAAAAGAAAGAGAATTCAAAAACAAAGAAAAGGCATAGAGTAGAAATTGAGCACCCACCTTCGTAAGTTCTGAGTTTCAGGAAAACCTGGGAGTGAGATCTCTCTCTTTGGAACGCATCTCTTTGTGGTACAGTTTTTCTGGAGTTAAGGGTGTACTACAGAAATTACTTTTAGTTTACTTTGCATGAGAGAGGTGATATTCTTACCGTTTTGATAATTCTGACAGCATTTTAAGAGACTCCTCTTTCTTTTTCCGTGCTTCTTCTTCTTTTTCTTGCTTTTTCAATAATTCTTCTCTTTTTTTTCTCAGAGTTTCTTCCTCTTCTTTTTTGCTGGGGAAGATTGCTTGTGGTTTTGAGCTTCCTGCTCCACTTTTCACCTGAGCAAAAGAAGGTTGTCTGTTAATTGTGAAATAGAGAGGTTACACAAGTTATAAGAGTTAACGAGAAAATTAGTAGAATGCCTTCTCGATTATATTACCGTATCCACCCTCAAAAATATTTTTGAGCTAACGTTATTTTACTTCATACCCTAACAATATTGTTCCATCAAAGGTTTTCCATTCTTTTCTCACTAAAAGAGACCTCTTGCGAACATTTTGCTTCATTTTACACCAAGAGTATTGTTTTAATTTGCATCCATATAAATTGAAGGGGAAGGGTTAAGGCAAGAATTGAAAAATCAAAAACTAATTGATGGCAGATTTAAGTGTGACTACTTTGTATTCTTGAGAATCCATGTTCATACTCTTCACTATGCATTCAGATAAACTCTGAAAAAAGTCCTAGAGTTTTATTTTAGACAGAGGGCTATGAATCCATGCCCCCTTCCCCCTCCCTCTGTATGTAAACAAGGGAATCTGTTGTTTTCAATATGTAATTTTTAATAAATAGCAGTTGAATTACTGATGAGTGATGATCCTAAAGCTACTAGGTAAGGGTATTAGGTGAAGACTTGAACAGCTCTCATAATTGCTAAGTATGCACAGCGGAACTTGCCGTAAATGGTAACCTCTGTCCACAGCTGAGAACTATTAAGGGAATTAAAAATGGGAGAAGAAAGTGATGAAAAACTGATCAGTCATTTCATTAAAAAAGATCTTGGAACGATTCAAGGATTTTTTTACGACATTTCTGGGTTACAGGATTGCACAAAATGAGTGTTTCTCAAATTTTTACGAGTCCCTGTAAAAGAAATTACAGGAAAATTCCATTTTATAAACCTGAATATTATCACAATTGCGGCATGAAACCCCCCCCCCTACTTTTAACGAAGATTAAAGGAGTATTAAAATACAAACCTCTTTATCTTTCTCTAGAGGTCCTGAAAGTCTGGGTTTAGCACCAGTTGACAGTCTCTTCACCTTGAGTTGTAGTACCTTAGAAAGGACACAGAAACAATATAAATATTATTTGAAGGATGAGTAAATGACAGTAATAGACAAAGAAATCAAGAGAAAGAGATAGAACATTTAGTTGCAAAAGGTTTTTGAAACTAGGAGACTCATAAATTTAGCTAAAAAACCCCTCATAGATTTTGAGGTGTCACTCAATGATCAGACTGGAATTCAGCAGGAAGGTGAGGCTAGCACAGTGGCACAACTGAGCAGAGATTTAGCAATTGTCAATTCAATGATAAACTTTTGGTTTTATGGTTCAGCACAAATAATTTTGAGACAAAATACAAAATTTTAATAATAAAAACAAACGAAACTATTAAAGAAATACATTCAATATTACCTTAGGTTTGATTATTAACGTTTTAGTTCCTGAGCCGCTCTTTTTTGTCTTTCCTGAGAACCGAGCCTTAGACCGTGTTACACGTGCAGCAGGAGTTTTTGGCAAACTTTCTTTGTCACTTGATTCTCCTACTTCAGGGACCGGGGAAGATTGAGCAGTGAGTTTTTCGAACACTCGGATTTGTTGTTTAACACTCGGCCCAGGACTGTTAAAAAAAGTATAAATTTACTAAATACATACAATTAATGATATACGATAAAGTAAAAAAAAATTAATTTGGCAGGTTTTCTTATGTCTAGGATTATGACAAACAGCTCATTGTATATGGGGCCAACAGAGTAGATAAGAGTTTAAGCACCATCTTACACCTCGTCTGTTACCGACTAGCGCAGCGCATGCAGAGAACACTTAGAAACGGTGCTGAAATGCAACTGCAAGGAAGAAACTGAGGAACTGAAATAGAGTGAGGATCATGGAAATCGGCTTTTTCAAACTAGGCTTGCAGCGTTGATTAGCCAGAAAACGTCCGCCTTTTGTTGACAAGGATTTGTCTTGCCGTTTTTTTTATGTAATCTTTTCAACTGGACCATTCATCCATTTATAAATTTAAATTTTTTTTTTTTTTTACCTTTGAGACTTTTCTGGCATTGTTTCTGACTTGCAGGCACATCACAGGTATACTTGACTGATTCTCAAAAAGGTATTTGCCTTTTTCTAACTTCGGGAGTTTTTAAACCTGTGATTGCCTTGGGCTTTGGCATTAAGAAGCAAAAGAATGTTTGGGCCATACTTACAGAAGATAAAAATCAACAAAGTAACTGTTATTCCACTCAGTCAAATACATACCTTGTATTGAGAAAAGGTCCATCATTCTTACATGCTAACACGGTGGAAGACACAGGGGGAATGAATTCCATGGATGCCTCCGCTAAACAGAAGAATCACGAATTTACGTTTAAGATTCTTTAGTGAGAAAAGCTTTTACAGGAAGGATGGAAAATATTCAACACACACAAAGAAAAATCCTACTATTGACATGATGACGTCTTCAGACACAAACTTTTGCCAGGGATTGATCCCATTTCTCCTCTCCCTCCAAATGTACTTTGTCTGGCTGCCATAAGCCAACTTTTCTTCCCGTTTTGTTCTTGCTCATCTCACATGATGCCATGTTTTATGCCTCCGTACATGCTTTCTACGACCATAACGTGAACTACATTTTGCAATTAAGAACAATGATTTCCAATTAAGGGTTTTCATTTGTGCAGATTGGTACAAGAGCAGTGTTCTGCCTTCCCCCTAAAAAGTTAGGAGCCACCTTGGCCGGACAACCCAATTTTTAGGAGCCGTATTAAATTTTTGCAAATGGGCCATGTAGATGCTGCGAACAGTGCATATGGAGAGCGCGTCATCGCTACCGCTGCTTCCCGATTGCAAGTTCAAGAAAAAGAAGAGAAAAAAAGAAGAAACTTACTTCTTCCTTCAGATGATGGTCTCCTCAGTTTTTTGGTAAGAGATATATTTAACTGAGAGTTGATCTTGCTGGCAGCAGCCTGCGAAAAAGAAGATAAAAGACTGTCAGTTAGTTTTTTGTTCTTTTTAAAAATTACTTTTTATTTTTGTCACAATACTGCTTCATTGCCATTGCTATGAGAGGCATTTGATGGGCAAAACACTTATTATGATAGGGATGTTTGTCTTGAGATCCTTTCTCTTTCACAATCTTAAGGGAAGCTGTTTAAGGAGTCTTCCACATTACTGCTCAGAACACTAGATGAATCACTAAATACAAAAAGGGCACATGTCCAGAAAACCAAATTGTTCAGGAGACACAAAAAACTGTTTATTTCGTGGTAGATATTTTTTGGAAAGTCGTTACGTTTAAAAAAGCAGCGCTCCGCTTCGCCCCGCGCCGGTATTTTTAAACATAATGACTTTCCAAAAAATATCTACCTCGAAATAAACAGTTTTTTGTGTCTCCTGAACAATTTAGTTTACTGGACATGTGCCCTTTTTGTATTTAATCATTCAGATGGTAAACATTCTATAAAACAACTTTGAATCAATAATTCTTTCTAAATAAGTAAGATTTTCAGTAATCCTATCTAAATTCCTATCCCAGCAATGTGTTTTTCATTTTTCTAAATGATGACAACTCAGCAAGCCTTGATTTGAAGTGATGATAATTTCATCTGCTGCGGACAGAAAGAGGGATACTTTTTGCAAAAAAAAAACTTCAGAAATATTACAGAACCAATCTCATTCAAATAATGTTAAAACATGGGGTCATCACATGTATTACTCACAGTCGCTGTCAAGTGGGTTGTGAGTCAGGAGTGGTGCTAAGATCTTTACAGAAAGGCAATACTGTTGTACTCTTACAACCTCCCGCTCTTCCATTGAACTCATCAACAGTAAATTGTTATTATGGAAAATATTGGTCCAGCAAAAAAGTTACAACAAAAAGGCCTCAATACAGTAAAACAAATGAAATGGGAAATGAAAAAAAAAAATACCTTTGAAGCTGCCCTACTACTGCGAGTGGGAATGGTGAAAGTTTCTTCACTGATATTGAATTTCAGATCACTTTCCTTGTTCACATTTTTTGCCACTCCACTGCTGCGGGTCATTCTACTTGAGCCACTTTCGCTCAAAATGGAATCAAAAGGACTTACATCCACAGGCAAAGTTTCTTTTCCTGTTTCAGCTGGAAGTAATTAAATAAATTCATTGAGTTGAACTATTACAACACAGAAAGGTAGAGCCTCCCAGATGAGCCTTCTTTACTCAGATATTGAAATTATGGCTCAGGTTTTTTACTATCACTTCATAGGATACCGAGAATTTGTCCTTATCAGGATGAAGGAATGTTCCTCCATTCCGAGATTGCAAAATTGACTCAAACAGTTTAATTTTTTACAAGAATATTACGGAGCAATTCATCCCTAAAAATTTTCTGATTTTTGCATGAGATCAGGAGAAAAATCAGAGAAATTTTTAGTTCAAAATGCTCAAGATTCTCCTGGTAAAACTGCAATTTGCGAGAAGGAATTTCGCAACATTGAAATGTAGTTACATTGTTTTGTGTGGGAAATGACAAATTTATGGAGTGAATCCTGCAATTTTTCGGTTTCTACAGCTCGGAGGTTGCACATTAGATAAAAGAACCTACTCATTCGCTTCACTTTAAGTAATAATTGCAACATTTGACCATAAGAGCCATGCCGTTTGGAAGGCTGAGTAGACTAACACACTAGCACTAAAACATTTACTTCTAATAGATAGGAATTTGAATTCATCCAGAGAATATTTTTTATCATTTTAATTGAATCAAATATTTTTGTAATACTGAAACTATTCATCATCGGATCTTGGGAAGAACACTGGGTAAATACACACTATCAACACATTCAATGATATAATATCTTAAGTGCCAATTTTTTTTCTTTTTTCTTTGGTGCATGTTTATTAATTCCAGTTGATAAATGTTTGTCTTTCTCTGTATTTATTGATTTTGGATGATTAATATGAGTGTCTGCATTATTATTATTATTATTATTATTATTATTATTATTTTTTTTTTTTTCAAAGAAATGAAAGACCGCCCCCACTGATTTTGAAAAAAATGACCATTATAGCCAACTGTGATAACCAATGGTGCTATTCATAAGGCAAAGAGGTAGGGAATGCACTTCCTGCGAGGTGTTCAAGAAACTTCCACTGACATGGTTTAAACAGGGATTATACTCACTAAGATGTGTCTCAGATGAATTTCATGTAATTATCATTGAAAACAGAAATCAAACCGATAAGGTTTCATGTAATTTAAGCGAGGTATTATTTATTTCGTATTTGGCAACATAAGCAGTAGTGTAAAAATCAAAGTTGTCAAGAAATTCCTGGAATTTTGCAGACCTTGATAGGCCGCCATTATTTCACTTCAATATTTAAAATGGAAAATAAAAAATATTCAGCATCGAACATGGTGAAAAATTCTCTTTAAGAACCATTAAGTCCATAGGGGCCCAAATCAGTCATTTATTTCAGAGGATTGATAGTTTTGATTGATGAAAATGTTAAGGCATGAGAGTTCTTTTGTTCTCCAAGATTGTGTGAAGAGTCATTCAATGTAGCCCTAATTCACACTGCCGCCTTAAACAATAGAGACACTGACACTCTCACACATACTCACAATTATTTGTAATCTGGCTTTGAATTTTACTTTGAACTGTTCAACGGAGATGTATGACGATGCATTTTCTTGCATAAATTTTGCAATCTCATACTTGATGTAAATTCAAACTAATAATAACTAATAAACTTTAATAAACTTTTAACACTTAAATTAATAAACTTAAATTAACTTTTTGCATGAATCAATGACGCATGAATCAATAACACGCCTTATCGATACACGGTGTTGGAGTTCACTGCTTGTTTTCTGTTTTGTTTTGTCATTAAGTAAGTACAATCATTTCTTTTGGGCAGAATGGAAAATATTTTAGTCTCATGGTCAATCTGACCGATGAATGATATTTATGCACATATCTGATATCATTAAGAGCCAAGCATCAAGGGGGAAAAAACTAAATTAGATTTGTCATTTCAAAATAATTTTAGAACAAATAATATACCTACCTACTGGTTGATAAGTAAGTAATTCTAACTTTTACATTTTAAGTAAAATTTCAAAAACAGAAAATTAATAAGAAGAATATTGTTGAAGTATTACCATTTTTTTTTGTCCTTTTCTGTCTTTTCCTTGTTGTTTCTATTGGCTCAGAGTGAGCGTTAGGCTGAAAATCCTCCGAATTGATGTCGGCTTTTAGTTGATCCATCCAAGTATTGATTTCCTGAACAAGAAAACATGAGGCATAATTGGAATTTCAGATGAATGTCTGGCAAAAAACAAAAAAGCTTACGTGCAAGTTAGGAGGAGGAATTTTAAATCAGTAGAGGCCCAAATCTTGTCCATTTATCTCCTCAAAAGACTGTAAAGCTAACACAGACATTCCTGAGAGCTGGTAAATGACCCTTTTTTAGTATTGTGTAGAGGAGATTTTTCCAAAGCTGGTGGTCACTCCATAAAATTATTGACCCAAATTATTCTCGCAAGGAAAGAGCGCTTAAAACTTAGAATAAATTTGGTGTACTCATATGTCTTGTGCTGAGAGGGAACACTCTGTGGGCATACAAATTTTGCCACATTTTTGCTGATAAATTGTTTATCTTACTTAAGGAAAAAATTTCTATCTATATAGAATTTTAGATACGAACAGTAACTACCAATGTTCAAATGCAATATATTTTAAAAGGGAATTCTGAGAAAAAAATTGCAGAAATTTCTAGAAAATTGGTATTGTACAGCAAGAAATATTGAGAAGACCAGCTATTTACGCAGCATTTTCCTCGGCCCAAAAAGAGATTGGGACTGTGAGAAATGAATTCAATGAACAATTTAATTTTCCAACTAGGTAGCTGATGTGCACAGAATTTCTTGACCCCCTTCTATGAATTTCTTCTGTGCCCTTCACTTTTAAACTTTCATAAATTCTGAGAAAGAAGTTCATGAGAGCTTACTTGAACTTTGGCTTGCACTGGTTCAAAAGACGCTTCAATTTGAGTGGCCAGGCCCGTCATGAGCCCGTTGATCTGTTCGTTCCACATGATGTACAGTGCTTCTGAAACAAAAGTATTTAAATACGTATCAGTTGATGTGAGAGAAGGTACTTACACACCTCTATATTGTATAACGACAGCGCAAGTCCGCAATCACATATCTCGTTTGCGGTGTCTGAAAATCTTCGCCTCTATATTATATTTTGGAAGAAGGACAAATTGACATCATTCCTTGAAGTTTATGCAGAATTTTCTTTGCACAGAGAAGAAAAATCACAGCAGTTTTCAGGAATTACCGCTGAATAATTTTCCATTTAAAAAATAAAGTATGACAGAAAGTCTGTGACGTTGCAAACCAAGTTATGTGATTACCGACTTACACCGTGAATATCTTTGAAAGATTTTAGAAAATTTGGCCCATCAGATAACTTCCCTAATCACAATTGGGGCTACTTTTACTGCAGGGAGGGAGAGCATAGGATATCTTCAGGCGCTACTTAAATAAACAGTCAATAATGGCTGAATTAAAAGCTGAAGGTTACATCTGTATCCGTGGTGAGGCTAAGAGGAGTGGGATGAATATTGTCCAAGAAACCTGCGAAGAATAAGGTTCTTATGACATAAAATAAGTTGTTTATCTACTCTAAGCCTATGATAAGTAGGTACTACTTTGATGAACTACGAACAGATGCAAGAGCTAAATTGGGTGAAACCAAGGGGTTATTTGAAAAATATGAAATGAGGAAAGAAGAAGCCTGTAGTTCTGTTGGTCCTACCTTCGGTTCAGTCCTCTAAAGCCGTCTAAAACTTTAAGTAATCGTGACAGATGACGACTGGCGTTCGCTCGCTTTGTACACAACAGAAAATTTTAATCTGACATTTTGGCGGTTAAACGTTAAACCAATACCATCTACCCATACCTGGCCATGGGTTTGAGGTTAAATGTTCGTAACTCCCAAGAATACACGGGATTGTATAGGGCGAACTTACAAAAATTGATTCTTTTTACATAAAAAGTGCTTGAATGCGGGGAAAAAAATTTGTTACGAAGGCTCTAAGTAAGGTAGATCGATTGAGCTAAATATATGCGACCGAATTGCGTTTTAATGGAAGAAAAAAAATATTTAATAATGGTAGTGGAGTCATATGGGGAATACAAGGCAAGTGATCATCCACAAGATTTGGTTCGTGAAGCGAGATGTCTTCCTGACGCTGAGTGATGCTAGTTTAGGTCCCAACCGCAAAGTAGCGAGTAAAATAGACTCCTAAATACATGCCCCTTTGAGAAAAATTGGTTTTTTCACCTTATTTCGGTGCAAGTTAGTATTTATTTGAAGAAGGGGGGGGGGGCCACTTCAGCTCTTATGATTTAAAGGTAGAAATTTTATTTTGTAACACATTTTGTTACATTCCATTCAAGAAAAATTTAGAATGGGTAGAGATAAAGAAATAATGAGAAAAACTAAAATAATTCACATTTCCACGTGATGTTGAAGTGGAGCTCGATGAAGAAACGACCGTTTTCGCTATGGCTGCTATGTCTACGTCGGGAGCTATTACTCACACACTCTCACACGTTTTCTCCAATGGCCAGGTATGGGTAGATGGTATTGGTTAAACACTACTATCGTTGTACTACATTGACGTATAATACAATCTAGACCGCGCATTACGAAATTCAAGCGAGACGATAGGCAACCCAGCAACACACAGCAAGTGTACCGGCGAGACAATGGTGGAATTCGTGGAAATGCCAGTCTTGCCAGTGCCGTTGCCTGATACGGGTACACTTAGCTCGTATATCCGGCGGTATCAACTAGGCTGAAGGCGCGTCTTTACCCCCCTAGCTGTCTTACCTTCCCCGCCCAAAGTCGGGCCCAATGCGCGGTCTAGATTGTATTATACGTCAATGTTGTACTATCACATGTTTGTTGACGTCCACATGTGGAACAATCATCGTTTTCAATATCAACAATGAGGAGTGATGACAATTCGAGACTCATCGGAAATGCGCTTCTTGCTCGTTGATCCTGTCGGGGACCCACTTATCAGTAAATTGTGAGGAAAAATTTCCGGAGAACTTCTCATTGTCTAAGTACTTTTTTCATATCTTTTCACATTTTCCTCGAAATATGTATTCCATACTAAAAACCGTCTCAAAAGTTAACAGCGTTGCCTCCGTCGCACGAAGAGCGACCGGAGTCAGAACTCACATCATTTCTGGACCACCGACAAGGCCAATCCCCAAAGCAGTGAGTCTAAATTTTTAAGTACAGATACCCTTAAGCTTTTCATCATGAACTCTGTGGCATCCGCTTTTGTGGTTTACCTAGTCATTTAAGTTTGAAATTCATTTTTGAGGCATTTTTAAGGCTGTGCTGTTTGCCTTGACTTTTCACTGTCAAGGACTTTTCAATAACTCTCCGTGCCGCGGATGAACTTTTTTAAATTATTCAATCGGAAGTCATTTAAGTAGGAAAATGTGCAGCTAGAAGGTCTTGACAAAGTTATGCATGCATTTTAGATCCCAAGACTGACAGATCCTAACTTTCTGCCTTCTAGAATGGCAAACTGTAAACAAAAGGATAGTTACTTTCAACAAAAATTGCATTTACACAGAATCTCCAACGTTTTATAAGGTGGGTTGCTCTTATTATTTTCAGAGCAGGTTCATCTGTGTTAACACTTCGAACATCCATAAAACTTAGGGTTTGTATGATAAGACTCTGTTTTCAACAAATGTGATGTTGAGGCTGAAACAGGGCCATTCATCTAGTAAGTAAGTGGTTTATTTTGGTCACTTCTCGGTCTACAAAGGCATTAAAGATTACAGTAGACATTCAAAAAAGCTTTAAGCTTGCTGTTTTCTATTGAACGCAATGGATTGGCTTTTCAGGGTTTCAAAGTGACTTGGTTAAGGTGAAGATTGCACATAATTCCCCGTAACCCACCTCGGAAGTTGGATCCAAGCGTTCCACTGGAACGCAAGGAATGGGCGTATCATGCCAGTGGATTGGGACAAAAAAGTGACGCGTTTTATTGCATGCCATCACAATCCTCTGAGGTTCTGATAAAAATAAAAAGAAAAATCCCTTAATGCAACAGACATAGCCTTAACCTGTCTTTTTTCATGTTTGTTTCAGATAAGAGGTGTCATTGGTGGCATCCTGTTTGTGGGCTGCCTGGGTGTTCCAGCCTGGATCACATACCATATTCCATCATACTCTAAACGTTAAATCATGTTCGTATCTTCTAATTATTTTGTCACTAGTTTGAAGAGTCTTCGCTCTTTTTATTATCTCTTGGATTAAGTCAGTAAAATTATTACACCCAGCTAAAATTGTTCGATTATTTTTTAATTTCAACATTTGTTTTTGAACTTACCAACCTGTATATGTTGTGAGCTTCATAAATGTATCTTGTTAACATAAGTCTGTCTTCTTTTTTTCTACTACCCTCACATTTATGCATTAAACTATCGTATCACAACTGTAGACACAATATTATTTTAGCTGTTACCTACCTATTTTTATTCTGGAACTTTATTTCTTGAATCTAGGAATAACTCCTACTTTACTAAAGAAAGGTTTACACTATTAAAACAGTAGGTATACTTGGATTGTCCCCCCCCCCCCCTAATTTCTAAGTGTCATTATGTTTCGCGCAAAAATCTCTTTTAGCAGAGTTTATTAGATAGACTGTACAAAAGACACAAATTTTGAGAGAAGATAAATTTCATGAGAAGAAACAGGGACTGCCTTAATACTACCTAGTCAGTCCTATTCCCAAACATTTCCAGTTTGAATTCTATTTCCTTCCCCCTTTTTTTTCAAATTTGATTATCGCCTCATAAGCATAAAATTCCGTATATTTAAGCATGTCGACGGCGTAAGTCTGCAACGACGTATCTCGTTTACGGTGTTTGAAAATCTCCGATCCTATTATATTTTTTTAAAAGGGAAGAAATCAGCATCATTCCTTGAAGTTTTTGCAGAATATTCCTCACACAGAGGAGAAAAATCCTGGCAGGTTTTCAGAATTTTTGTTAAGTATCTAGTTTTCCATTTATAAAATAAAATACATATGACAAGAAGTCTGCCACGTTACAAACCTAGTAGCATGCTTGCCGGACTCACATCGATGAATTGCACAAAATCCCTTCACTGGACGTTAAAATTTCCATCATTTGAAAACATACCAACTTGAAAGAATCAACTGTTTTGCCCCAAAAGATTTAAGACTAATAAGATTGAGGCTGTGGCTTAGTACCCTTTAAAGACGATGTGAAATTTCTACGATTTTTCAGGGGCTGCGAATGTATAACTAGCCACAAGTACCTCAAGTACCCAAGTGAGGGCCACATTTAGGGGGTGGCACATTTTGCAATTGTTTTAAATGTAGGTATTAAAAAAATCGGATTCAGAAAAAAAATTACAAAGTAGAGAAGCAGGCGACAAAATCTCTCATTTCCTGAAAGTATAGTAATTTCTAATTTTGTCGTCTTTCAGTGATTCAAGAAGCAGCACCTTTAATTAGTCGAGTTAAGAGAGAAACCAAACACGCAATTTGGCCTGGAACGGCGCGGCTTAGAGAGAGATTATGACGAGGACTTGAGATGAAAAGGAAAAGCCTGCGGCGGTCGGCATGTAACACATATTAGCGCCTACAAGACTGCATGAATATTTCACGCATTGCATCAAACAGTGTGGTCAGCGTGAAACGCATAGCGCTTACAAGAATGTAGGTGTTGGCATCTTGAGGTTTGCTTACCCTGTGACGTAGGTCGGTATAACCTGGCCAGCGAAATCTGGAATTCGAAGTATGAAAAACGGACCATAGGTAATGTCCCATTTTTTTGCTTAGATCAACTCATGATATAATCTCAAGCACTATGTATAGAATGACTTTGTTCCATAAATTGCACC
This sequence comes from Bemisia tabaci, assembly GCF_001854935.1. Classification (NCBI taxonomy): domain Eukaryota; kingdom Metazoa; phylum Arthropoda; class Insecta; order Hemiptera; family Aleyrodidae; genus Bemisia; species Bemisia tabaci. The sequence goes on from NW_017547282.1 coordinate 5,196,206, forward strand.
ATTTCCAAGAAAATCGATGATGAAAGTCGCTGTACCGACCTACGTCATCAAGAAAATTCCAAGATGCCCGAAATGCAACACCTTTTTAATGTATGAATACATATATACTTCGAATACTTCACGCATTGCGTCATACACATTAGTGCGTTCAGCAGCGGTCGGCGTGAAACGTATAGCGCCTACAAGACTGTAGGAATACTTCACGCGTTGCTCCAAACACAGTGCGGCGCGGAGGGGAAGTTAAAATCATTAAACCACATTTATGTTTGTTCTTTCATAATTCTTTCGTTCATTTCTGATAAATGGAAGGCCTTGTCCACACAGAGATAGGTTTACAATGAAAAACAATTTAAAAAGCGGGTAACAAGGCTAAAATTTCACACAACACCAAAACGTTTCGGCTGAAAATTCAGCCATCCTCAGTTGGATAAATCAAAAATAAAAATGGTTAAAAACCTAAAATAGCACCTGATAAGTCTTATTTCAATTGGGAATGTTGTTATTAGATAATACCAACATTCTCAATTGAAAGGTACTTATAAGGTACTATTTTAGGTTTTTAACCATTTTTATTTTTGATTTATCCAACTGAGGATGGCAGAATTTTCAGCCGAAACGTTTTGGTTTTGTGCGTGTGTGAAATTTTAGCCTTGTTACCCGCTTTTTAAATTGTTTTTTATTGTATATCTTGATAGGTTTACGGAACTTAACTTATGCGCAAAGTTCCGTGAACTTTTACTAGTGGTGTTGACAGGGCTTTCCCAACAAATGTGTCCAACACGAGTAAACGCGTCTTATGCACCCCTCCCCCTCCGGAACGTTCACTTGATGGTTTTTATTGACGGTATGTATATTGTTTTCAAAACGAATGAGAAAGGGGCGGCAAAATACAGGCGGTCCATGGACGGCAGGTAGGTAAATCCGGTCCTGATCCAAGTATTCGATAGGTATGAGACTTTCAAAAGACTCATACACAATGTAATTTTTTTTTCTTTCTCTATTTCTGTGAGTCTCGTGGTATGCTTAGGCCTTTGCAGAAATTCTTCGAAATTGCATGCAGTAGAATCGTGGTAAGTTCATAAAGTTTCAGAAAACTTTGCATCTCTATTTGAG